>JAADYC010000210.1:0-29947 GCA_023338135.1 Phytopythium kandeliae | reverse complement strand
TTCGGCTCGAACCTGCTCACACGGTACAGCCCGTATTCTAGGTAGTAGCCAGTAGGTAGGCGCGCTCGCGAAGCGAGCGGTGGAAATCTAGTTGCCGGTTTGAACAAAGCCTGAACTTGGGTGAAGACCGCCGCAGCATCCGCGTCGCGGTCTGGTCAGGCGCGACGTACCGCACACAGAAAACGGTCGTGTTCCACTGCTTTGGTACTCGAGCCTTTGGGTCAGTTGACGAGTGCGGATGAGTGTGCAAGTGCAAATCCCAGCGCATTTCGCCATTCTCAAGGGCTCCGACAGATCCTCATGGCGGCAGCTTCGCTCCCTGGCAGCGCGTCTGCAGCAGCACCGGCTCTCGGTGGCATGGAGCTCGATGGTGCTGCCTACGTCGAGTTGCTCGGCAAGATCATCAGCGTCGCGGTGCGTCTGGAGATATCGTGGCTCGCTGTCGCAGCGAGCTGCTGACGCTGCCGCGTGCTTCCGTTCAGGATCAAGTGCAAAACGCGCCAGGCATCGGCTTCATTCCGCGCGAGAACGTCGTGTCTGACCTCGTGATTGCGGAGCTGGCGCCGTTCACGGTGCAGAACGGCGGCCCGCTGACGGTAGAACGCGTCGAGTACGTCGCCGGTCGCGGGAACGTCATCATCACGTACCAGCACCCGGAGGAGCGCGCGCACTACAGCTCTACTGACAATGAAGGGCCGCCAACGATCGCGTTCATGGGCTCACACATGGACGTGGTGCCTGCGGACCCGGAGACCTGGGAGCGCAACCCGTTCGCTCTCGTGATCGAAGGCGACAAGCTGTACGGTCGTGGCACGACCGATTGCCTCGGCCACGTCGCACTCATGACGCGTACGGCCTCGCTTGCATCGTCATTACTGCCTCTTCACGCTCTTGCGCAGCTCTAACTGCTTGGTGTTGTGATGTATTGAAACGACAGAGCTGTTCTTGGAGCTGGCTCGGCGCCAGGTTCACACAAAGAGCCTGGTGGTGTGCGTGCTGATCGCGTCCGAGGAGAACACGGAGATCCCGGGTGTGGGCGTCGAGACACTGATGGAGAAGGGCCGCCTCGACTTTCTCAAGAACGGACCGGTGATCTGGACCGACTCGTCTAATAGCCAGCCGCGCATCGGTACAGCCGGTGTTATCTCGTGGACGCTCACAGCGACAGGCAAGCTCTTCCACAGCGGACTGCCCAACCTCGGCATCAACGCGATCGAGCTCGGGCTTGACGCGGCCACAGAGCTGCAGCGGCGCTTCTATCAAGACTTTGGCCCGGTGGAGCAAGAACGAGTCTACAACTTTGCGTGCCCATCGACTATGAAACCAACGCGTGTGGAGTCGGCGCCGAGTAGCCTCAACCAAATGTACGCGATGCTTTCTCTGGCTGTTGGGAATAGACAAAGCTCACGCACATTGTCTATGCATCGCCAACACAGTCCTCCGTGGGCGAAGGTCACAGGCGACGTGCGACTGTCGCCCTTCTACGATATGCACGAGGTATACGGCTGCCATGGCCTTGCCTGGCTTCGTTGAATTAGTGAGAACTCACTGGTGTACTGCAACTCTCCTTGCAGATGATTGCCAAGGTGAAGGCGTACGTGGACGACTTGAACGCAGACTTGTCTGTGCTTGAAGGTGGTCGCGGACCGAGCTCCAAGTACATTTTGTCCGGTGGCAATGGCGCTGGCCACCTCGACATCGAGTTCGAAGGCAGCTTTTTCGAGGGCATCGCCTGCTCCCTCGAGTCTGTCAGCTACAAGTATGGTGTGTGTCTGATAACTCGAGTAAACTCTTGGTCTAAACGTTTACGATGATCCACAAACAGGGCTCTGTATGAAGCGATCGCGCACGTCAAGGGAGAAGCCAAACCGTTCTCCATCAGCGGAAGGTTTGAGTTGGTGGTGGCGCCGTCTACATTGTCATGAATGGTTTTCTTACGTTTGCTGTGCCTCGACTGCATTCCGAAGCTTACCGCTCGTCCGCGATCTTCAGCGCGCGGGCTTTGACCTCATCCTCATTGGCTTCGGTCTCAGCACTGTCTACCATGGCGACAACGAGTACTGCTTGCTCAGCGATATGAAGGATGCCATGAAGATTCTGGCGCGCACTATCGGGAACGTCGAGGCGACTCTGTAAACAAGTGAGTTGTAGGCAAGTGAATCGACACATCGGTCGCATTGGCAACGACGTCAGTGAGTTGTGGGAAGAACAATGGGTGTTTTCGAACGAGAAGCAAGTTATTCACTACGAAGCTCTCGGGGTGTTGATAAAGCCTACGTGGCGCTCCGTAGATGGAGCTCGCAGACGAAGGATGCTTACTTCGCCCACCTCGACCGACTCCGCAGCATGTAAGATCCCATGAACAAACCCGGTCCGATCGCTCATTCGTTGCTGCCAGGCACTCGCTTCCGCTGCCACGACATTTGCGAGAATTGCGGACTTTGCGGCACCGTGAGCTTCTTCTTGATCTCCACCGCTCTCTTGGCCATCATGGCGGCGTTGTTCATCGTATTGGACTGCTGTAGTGACTGTTGGTCCGTATGATGATGACTGTGCTGCTGCTTGCTGGCGTTCAGCATGGCCGACGTGACAGACGACGGCAGGCGCGAGAACGAGCGGTTCGTGAGGAGGTTGACATAAAACAACCGCCCAGTCTTGGGGTCGGTGCGGCGAGCCCACTCCTTCGGCAGTGTCATCGTCGAGCCCGGCATCGAAGACGATGTCACAGCTGAAGACGACGACGTCGATGAAGTTGACGCACCGCTGGAGAGCGAAGTTCTCCGCGCATTGACAGCTCGTGCTGCCGCGGACTCAGGTGTGAGTGAGTCTGTGCTGCCGCTCGAAGTGGGTGTCGTCAGCTTATTGCTGCCGCTGTTGTTGCTCGACCTGGTCGTCGCTGGCACACGCGTCGTTCCGAATATGTTGTCGAGGATCTTGGACGGATGCTTCCACGACGATACCTTGTTCGTCGTATCGTAATAGTACTCTCGGCCGCTCTTGGAATGCGTGCGCTTGATCCAACCGTCGGGGAGCGGCGTCTCTTTCTTCACCGGCGCAGTCGCTCGAGATGAGGAAGATGCCGATGAAGAGAGTGTGGAGGAGCGAGGAGTTGTGCGCGTTGTTCCGGACGGCCCAGTCGTCGAATCTGTCGAGCGATGTGAAGAGCTTGCCACGCGCTCCGGGTGCCGAACAGCATCACTCTTATCCGTTTCGCTGCCATCCTTCAGCTGGTTGGACGACGAAGCGCGCGCCATGCTTCCGCTGCTGCTACGAGCCGAGATAGGTGTCGTCTTGACTCTCGAGCTAGCGGTCATGGCTGTCGAGGACGCGGAGACGTGCGCCGACTGGTGACTTCGAGAAGAGGACATCGTGGTCGAAATGGACGCGCGCGAGTGTCCCCAGCGCTCACCATGCTCGATGCCACTTGAGCCAGACTCGTTGTTGTTGTTCGAGGAGTGGTGGCTGCTGGAACGCGTTCGTGAGGTGGCTGGATGCCGCTCTCCTTCGTCGCGATGGCTGATGGCCGAGCTCTGGCGCGCAGTCATCACCGTCGCGTTCGTGTTCTTTGATCGGGTCGTTCGATTCGCTGATGCTGATGACGTTGCTGTGGCAGAACGGCGAGAACGATCGACCACCTGGATCACCTCCTGCGGCTCATCCTCTGCATCTGAATCCGCAGATGGCTGTTGAGCGTGGTTGCGCCGTGCTCGCGGCTCCTTCTCGTGCTCATGATGGGTTAGTGGTGAGTAGCCGAACTGCTGTTGTTGCTGTTGCGGCCGTCGATCACGCCGGGGTGAACCCGACTCGCACTCATCAGCCTCGGGACCCATGGAGTCCTTCGCGACCATCGACGTCGTTGCAGCACGCGTGATATCTTCGGCATGGGATCCCACTTGGGCATCCCGGTTTCCATCCAGAGATTCGACGCGCAGTGAAGACGCCTCAGGATCTTCCTCGTCCTCGTCGTCCTCGCTGCGACCGTTGAAAGTGGCAGCGTTTGAGTCCGCCTTGACTGGAGCCGCCGCAGCCGCAGGCGCAGCCGCAGCCGCAGCAGTAGCGTCAGGAGGATTGCTCGCCTCCTTCTTTTCGTCTTCACTTGTGCTTGTGCGAGTCTGCTCTTGCTGCGGCTGCTGCCGCGGCGGCTCGCTGCGCCGCATCGACGACGGAGCGGCACGTGCGCCATCTTGTTGTAGTAGCTTGACTTCCGCCTGGATGAGCGAGCGCAGGTGATCCAGTGGGAACTCCTGATAGTCGAACTCAAAGTCGAAGGCCCGACCGACGGTGAACTCGGGTGGGTCACCAAGCTGTGCGCGGATCGTCTTGAAGTACGGATGAGCAAGTGCCTGGCGCGCCGAGATGCGACGCTCCGGGTTGATACACAGCAGCCGACGAAGGAGACTGAGCGCTTCGGGCGACGCACGACGAAAGGTCTTGGCGAGAGCCGAGGGTGAGCAGGGCGGCAGACTCTCGAGGAACGCGAGCGCATCTCCCTCTACTTCATACCCTCGCTTGTCTCGCGGAGGCACCGGGAGCACTCGGAAGACGCGCGTGAGCTGGTCGATGAAGTCCGAGCCCGGGAAGAGGGGCTTGCGGTTGAGCAGCTCGCCGAAGATGCAGCCGATGGACCACATGTCCACGGCTTCGTTGTACGCGCCGTTGGGGGCGAGCATGATCTCCGGCGGACGGTACCAGCGCGTGACGACATACTCGGTCATGAGTTCCTTGGCCCGCTCCGTCGAGTGATGTGGCTGCTGCGGCTGTCCGTCGGCGTCCTTGGCGTGCTGAGGAACGTATCGCGAGAGTCCAAAGTCGGTGATCTTGACGTCGCAGTTGCGGCTCACGAGAATGTTTCCCGGCTTCAGGTCGCGGTGCAATACACCGTTCTCATGGAGTGCGAGCGCTCCACATAGCAACTGGTACATGATGGCGCTGCGGGGACAACAGGAGGCAGACGGTGAGGCAAGTGCGATGTCATCGGTGTTCATCACCGGCGAGGGACGTACGCGACGTGGGCCTCCTCGAGCTTGGTCTTGCTCTGGATGAGTCGGTGCAAATCCGTGTCGACAAGCTCCATCATGATGTACAGCTCGTCCTTCTCGATGCACGTGCTCAGGTTCTGCAGCGATGCGATCTGTTCGTTGACGCGTTCCACGAGCAGAGGTCAGTACAAGTAGCGCGCACCGCTGCGGCCTCATCGGAGCGGACGCACGTTCGGGTGGTGACCGAAGTAGCGCATGAGGCGGATCTCGCGCAGCGTGTGCTTGGCGTCCCACTCGTCGCCGGCCATGGGCGTGATCTTCTTGATCGCGACGTTCTTCTTGGCCACGGCATCGCTCGCAGCACTGCAATCCGTCAAGTTAGCGACTCCAAGTCGATTCGGCGCCGACAGCGCGACGCACTACGTACCAGACGATGCCATATGAGCCCTCGCCGAGCACCTGGAGCGGCTTGTAACTAATCGGGACATTAAATTCGCAGCCTTTGATCGTGAAGCCGTTGCCTGGCGCGCAGTCGTTCGCCATCGACGCTGCAACGCGGCCAGCTGCGTCTTTGCCCGTTCCAACTGGCGCTTTTGCGTCCTTCGCACCAGGAGCTGTCGCAACTGCGTTGCTGTCGCTGGTGGCGGAGGAGGTGGTGTTCGCGTTCGCGTTCGCGTTCGCGTTCGCGTTCGCGTTCGCCTTGGCGGCGGCCAGCTGCTCCTTGCGCTTGCTGCGCAGACTGTCGTCCTGCTGGCGGAAGGCGTTCACCTCATCGCAGATGTACTGACGCAGCGTGGCGAGCGGCAGCGACTGGGTCTCGAACGCAAACTCGAGCGAGTGGCCGAGCTGGAGCGACGATATCTCTCCCCACTCGTCCTTGACACCATCGAAGAAGGGATGCGTGAGCGCCGCGTCCGCCGAGAGGCGCTGCTTGGGGTTGAAACACAGCAGTCGCTTGATCAGGTCGCACGCAAGCGCGTTGTTCTTGGTCAACTTGTCCAGTGCGTCGACCGGCGCCGGAGGCAGCGACGTGAGGAACTTGAGCGCGTCCTTGTCGATCGTGTAACCGCGGTGCTCGGCATCCGGCACGGGGATGACCTTGAACACGCGCGTGAGCTGGTCCATGAAGTCGGTGCCCGGGAAGAGAGGCTTGCGCGTGAGCAGTTCGCCGAGGATACAGCCGACGGACCACATGTCGATGGCGCCGTCGTAGCGCCCATTGGGGGCGAGCATGAGCTCCGGCGGGCGGTACCAACGCGTGACGACGTACTCCGTCATGGGCGAGATGACCGCGGCCGCGTCGCCGCCCTCCGCCGCGGCGCTGCTATCCGCCGACTTCTTGGGCATCATCCTCGCTAGTCCAAAGTCCGTGATCTTGAGCTCACAGTCCTTGTTGAGCAGTAGGTTGCCCGGCTTGAGGTCGCGGTGCAGCACGCCGTTGTCGTGCATGGCCTTGACGCCCGACAAGATCTGGTACATGATGACGCGGATGTGGCCGTCCGAGAGCGGGCACGAGCTCTGGATCAGTCGGTGCAGGTCCGTGTCCGCGAGCTCCATCATCATGTACAGCTCGTCCTTCTCCTGGCACATGCTTAGATCCTTGAGTGCGATGATCTGTCGGCGCGCGTGGGGCAGACACAGGGTCAGGGTCAGCAAGAGGAGCGAGGTGACCCGAGCGCCGCGATGGCGCCACGTACGTTCTCGTGGGCACCAAGACAGCGCATGAGCCGGATCTCGCGCAGCGTGTGCGTTGCGTCCCACTCGTCGCCGGCCATAGGCGTGATCTTCTTGATGGCGAGCTTCTCGCCCGTCTCGGCGTTCTTGACGGAGCAGACGACGCCGTAGGAGCCCTGGCCGATGGCGTCGATCGGCTGGTACTTTGGCGCCACATGGAACGTGCACGCGTTCAGCGTGAAGCCGTTGTCGTGCACCACGGGCGTTGCGCGCTCGCGCTTCGACATGGCCGAGCGGGATCGGTCAGGCAGCCCGGAGTGTGTGTGGCTGCTTCCGACGCGCGATCAGGGAGCGGGGACCGTCTCGGCGATCACGAACGGCATGCACGTGTGCGAGGAGCGATGGAACGAGCGCACCAGGGGGAGAAGAGGCAGACCGACAAGCCGCTCGCGCTCGCGCTCGCGATTTGCACAAGTGGCCAACAGCCAACGCGTCGGTCCACCGTTGAACAGCATGAGTTTCGCGGCGCTCCTTCCGCTCCACGTCGCGCCGCGCTGCGCCACACTGCTCGCGGCCCATTAATAGCTCCACGAGGCGGCGTTTTACTTGCCGTGCAGCCATCCAACGCACTGGGTACATACACGTTGGCAGACCTCGCTCCCCGTGCGTTCCCAGTTGGTTATGAAACTCGAGGCTGAAAATAGAGAGCTACGCTCTCTCTCTCTCTCCCTCTCGACACCACATAGGGCTCGAAACGGGCATGTGCATATCCCAAAGTTAGCGTCTCCTGTGTGAGGCATACTTGTGCTTGCGATCCACTCCATGCTTCTTTGTGTGGAGTCTCTCTGAGAATGGGGCTGCGATGCTGCGCGCTTGTCACCTGCTTGGGCAGTAGAGATGCGAAGCCATCTACTGACGAAGACCTCTCCATCTCGCGCTCAACGGCACCCTTGAGACGCTGTGAGCAGGCATTCACAGCCTCGCTGCACCTCTCCTTCGTCCGCATCGGTACGGATCGGTCAGTTGCTCAGTTGCTCAGGCGTCCCGAGCCGCAGAGAACCTGAAGCTGCAGCGACTCTGGTTGATGGTCGCCGCGAAGCGCGCGAGTGCATCACGTCTTCGCTCGTCAGATTCCCACCAAAGGCTTTCGTCACTCCGGACTTACTCCAGCGCGAGCTGAGCTCCTCGGAGAGGAATCTCAGTCACAAAAGGGAGAGCAGCTCCCTTCCTCGAGCGCTCTAGCAAAGAGCTGAGCCTGCCCTTCTCGGCACTGCCAGCATCCGACCAGAGGAAGGGAGCGAACGCGCTTCGCATATAATCCGACACGCCAGCTTAGCACTCGGTCAAATGCGCACTCGACTCTCGTCAGCACTAGACCTTTGTCGAGCCAGAGAAGCAGCGGAGGGAGACAGGAAGCTCTGCCGTCCTGCAAATGGCACATGCTCGCATGCCAACAGTCTAACAGCTCAGTGCTGGCGTGCGACCTTTCGAAGCTGGCGATTTATGGATCATTCGTTTACAGACGCCCATGCCAAGTCAGACTGTATCACCAGGAGCTAATTGTCTCCTCCTATTTCTTACTATATTAATTGGCACGGGTAGTCGCCGCCAAAGATCGCGCTGCTCGCATGTGCGCCACCAGCGGTGTCAATCCCGCTCCGATGGCGCGCTTCGCAAGGCCGACGCGGCGCCTGCTGTTCGTCTGCGCGCTGCTTGCTTCGTGTGTGCGCGCCGACGCCGCGGTGTCAAGGCCGACGCCTGCGCGAACCAGTGTCTGCGACGACGGGGTTCCGCTGCCCGACGGGTTCGAGTGCGCGCCGGTCCTGTCGGCACTGGACTCGGCGTGTCCGGGCGAGGAGCAGGTGATGGCGCTGCTGCACGGCTGTTACTATTGCGTCAGCAAAGCGACGTGCCTCCTCTCCATGGGACTCCCGCCCAACCAAGAGCAGCCGAGCGCGACGCCGGTCCCGAGCGCCGTGATTCCTCACAGCAAGGGCGTCGCGAACAGCGTCGCGATGGCGACAGCAAGCAAGAGCATGAGGACAGTGGGCGAAGGCGCGCAACCCGCCGAGGCGACTCTGACGCGCGTCGAGTCTGCTGGCGGCGGGGGCTCCCGTCTCTCCAATGCGGCGTTCCTCGCACCTGTTGCGGCCCTCGCGTTCGTCGGAGTGGGCGTGGCGACTCGCAAGGTGCATGAGATCAGGAGTGGGCGGCAGTTCGAGCGCCTGGAAGAAGAGGCGACCGACGAGATCAACCCATTCTGCGTCGGCTCGCTCGATCCAGACAGCGACGAGGGAGAGCTAGAGCTGGAGGTCGAGGACGAAGAGCAGAAGGAGGGCGAGTCGAGCGACGAAGACCGAGAAGGCAATGCCTGGCGGGTCGACGACGGATCCGAGGTCGTCGCCACGCGGCCCGTTGTAGACAGCGCAGAGGGGGACGACGAGGACGAGCCGTGTCTGTAGCACGGTGCATGCTAATCAATCGAGGCGCGATATGCGATCCGGTTTCACCGTGTGCCTCAGCATTTCCAACCACTGCGAGCGCATTCACGAGTCCTCCTCCTCCTCCTCGTCGCCGACCGACCGCTCGTACACTACTGATCCGTCGCGCTTGACGGCGCGCAGGAAGTACCGCCGATGCAGCGCACCAGTGTCCCCGCAGCCCGGACTCAGGATCACGTTGTTGCTCGAGCGATAGAACTTGACGCCATCCGCGAGCGCGCGCGCCGCGTCCACGTAGAGCAGCAGGTTGCAGTCTGCGCGCATGCCGCTGACGACCTCGTCGCTCTCGGACGCCGTCTCGTGCGTCGTGAAGTGGATGTGGTTGCGCGCCATGCGGCACAGGCCCTTATCCAGAATGCTGTCCCAGAACTTGAGGTACGTGCCGTGGATACACGCTGGCAGCTCGGCCGCGTCCTCGACCGGCGTGAGCAACTCCTCGTCCTTGACGAGTTGCAGCGTGTGTCCCTGGTTCGCGCGGATGTACTTGCTCTCGCCGGCCACGTCGGTTGTCAGCGCGAACCGCTTCTTGTTGTTCGTGCGCACCACCTCTTCCACCTGCGCCTCCGAGTAGCCGCGGAAGAGCGGCAGCGCGAGCAACTGCCGCAGCTCGACGTACCCAGACGAGCGCATTGGCAGTCCGAGCTCCTGCGCGCCGTGCCGTAGCGCGTACGCCAACGTCTTGGACAAACGCACCTCTGGCGGGTCGTCGCGGCGGCCGGCGCGCTTGGTGCGAGCACGCCGCGGCCTTCTGGCGCGCGCCGCCGATGCCGCCGCGCTCCGCCTCGGGAGCTCTTCGTCACTCATTGCAGGTGTTGCCATGGCACTCCAAAGCAAGGACCGGCGGATACGTGCCATTTTTATGGAACACCTCAAAGTCGAGGTGGGTACCACGCAAAGAGCTCTATCGGATCGCGACATGGTACGAAGAGAATGCCGGATTCTGCGCGTTCCGCGCGCTCAGGCGCGTGCCACCCGGCGCATGGACGCCTGCTGAGCCGCTCTCGCCATGTATCTGTACCCACTTGTCCCTTGCCGGGCGACTGTTGCTGCTGTGGCGTCGCGCGGGACTGCAGGATAGCAAGCTCCCGTCGCTGTTCCCTCGCAAGTTCTACTTGGATCTGGTGGACGACGACTGGATCGCAGACACGCTATCAGACGACGGTGCGCGCTACTACGGGTGCTTCCTCGCCTCGCTGTCACTCGGCGCGCTTGAATACTGACGTAGAAGCCCACACGGACGCATTCGCTGCTGAAGAGATCGAGATCCCGCCGGGTCTGGACGTTGATCTCCACGCTGGGGAAAGCCCGACCGGTAACCCTTTGTCGTGTCTTTCGGACGCTGGGGGACTGCAGGACTCCCGTTAGTCTCATGTATTGTTGTGGTATTGTCGAACTGCAGACGAGCCCCCGTCGTGGGTCGCCGAGGACAAGGTGGACCGATGGAACGACCTCGGTCTGGACGTCTGGACGAGAGATGCAGCCTAAAAGGCAAGAAGGAGGGAGCTGTTGAAGGCAGCGAGTCGCCTGGGTGGTAGCAACGATGTACTCTCTTTCCACCGCGCGGGATCTAGTCGCGATGCCTTGGGAATATCAAAGTCCGCGCAGTAAATCATCGAGCGCATCCCCGCCACCAGCGGCTTCCGCCGAGAACTCTGCGCACTGGGGCAGCTCGATCGCTCGCAGTGCTTCGTGAATGCTCTCGAACGTCGGTCGCTGGTTCGGATCGGCGTCCCAGCACCGCGCCATCAGTTGCTGCAGTAAGATCATTAGTGGAGAGAAATATCCTGGTGTTGAGAGCTCGCAAACAAGGAAGGAGGAGTCGTGGAACGAACCTGGCACTCCGGCGGACAGTCCACGGTCGGGATCCGCATTCGTTCACCCGCGAGCACTTTCTTGCGGACGTCAGTCACGTCGTAGCCACGAAACGGCACGTCTCGTGAAAAGATCTCCCACAGGAGCACGCCGAACATGAAGACGTCGACCGCCTTGGAGAACGGTTTGCCACTCAGCAACTCCGGTGGCATGTAGCTAGGCGTGCCGGCGCTCGTGATCTTCGTTCTGAGGATCAATCGACTCGCTGGTGAGAATGATCAAGACCACTTCACGATATAATAGTCGGAACGCACCGAACGAGACCGAAGTCGCAGAGTTTCGCGACTCCCGTTGCATCTAGGAGCACATTTGCACTCTTGAGATCGCTAGAGTGGCAGCCGAAGACGTCCGTTAGCGCCAACCAAGTCATCGCGCGCTCACTTGCGATAGATCTGCACTCGCTCCCCACCGATGGATAACTGCTGGCGTTTGAATATGAAGAAACCTCATCCCGCACGCGACATCCTCCTGATGATCTGAGTAGTTAGGACGGAAGGGAATGAATATTTGGTGACCAAGGTGCGCGTGGGTCCTACCGCGATGCGCGTGAGTTGATGGACGCCGAGGAAGTGGTTGGATACGTGGAGCAAATGGTGTAGCGAGTACTCGCACAGCTCCATGACCATGCACATGCGAGGGGGCTCGAGACACGCGCCGATGAGCGTGACCACGTTCGGATGGCGCAGCGTGCTAAAGAGAGACAGCATCCATAATGAGCACGACTGGTGCTACCATATTGATCAGCCGGTGGAGAACATCTGACGCACCTCATCACTAATAGTTCGTCCATGAACTCCTGCTGCAGCGCCGCGTCCACTCGTGGGTCAAACTGTTCGATCGATGCCACAGCAGCTCAAGGCATTAGATATGCGAGTAGATCAGGGTGCTGCGCCAGCGCTTCGACGCTCACAGACCAGAGTTTTGAGCGCGACAGGTTGCTTGCGGAAGATTCCGCGGTGGACTAGGGCGACGCCGCCGCCGCCGATCGCTTCGCACACAACCAAATCTCGGAAGGAGATGCTGAGCCAACTTGGACTGTGCGTCACGTCGTCGCGCATCTCGGGCTTTAGTCCTGTCGCCACAGAGAGCCCGAACGGCGCCTGCTCTTCTACTTGAAGCAGGAACTTGGCAGACGGGTGCCGCCGCCGCTCGCTACTGCGCGCCTGGTGATGCTCGCTCACGCCGCTGTCTTGGCGCAGCATTTGGCGCGTCGCCATCTCCGTTTTCGCAGTGGGACCTCGTCGGAGCACTGCAGTCGGCTACAGTCTTCCCGGCTGCACGCAGCGCGCTCGACGAGACGACAATAGACGTTCTCCGTCGCATATAAATACGACCGCGTCGGTGTGAAGAACAGTGTGCGAGTGGGTCGACGCATTTGAGGCGATGGCTACAGGTTTGGTTGGACGGGCGTATCCTCGGGAAATGGAGCGTACAAAGAACGTCCACGAATAGGGAACAGCTCGTCTCGAGGTTTTCCAAACTCTGAACAAGGTGAACATGGCTCTGTTGAATGTCATGACCAGTGTGCAAAGGACAACTAGGTGTCGTCACATTAGGAGTGGGGGAGTCATCATGGATACAAACCTCATCGATAGAACGGAGCACACCTCGTTTCCGAGGTGCTTGTCGTTTGTGGCGAGGTGTGTTATGCTCTGTGCGAGGTTATTGAAACACCTCAAAATCGAGGTATTTCAAACGGAGCGAGACCGGACCAGCGCTGGTCGCTATTGGAGCCATTGGACGGGCGGACGGACAAACAGACCGACGGATCGATCGACTCGCCATGGGCCGAGCCCCGCGCAGCCGCAAGACGCGCGCGCACGTGGCGGCGGCGCACTCGAGCGCGCAGAAGCAGCAGCAGCAGCAGCAGCAGCAGGCGCGTCCAGTGGCGGCGGTTCCGTCGGCGATGGGCGCTGCGGCCGTGGCGGCGGCGTTCGCGGACGCGGACGCGGAGGAGGAGCTACTGCCGCTGGACAACGAGGAGAGCGGGGACGAGGGCGAGGCGTCGGCCGGCGGCGCGGCGCTGAGTCGCGGGCAGCGCAAGCGGCTGAAGCGGCGCAGTGCCTTCATGAAGAAGATGGGGCTCGTGCGGCGCGTGGCGCAGGAGAAGGCGGCGGCGAGCCAGGCCACGGCGGACGGCGCGTTCGCCGACATCGCCGCGCTGCAGGCGTCGCTCTTCCAGTCGGACAAGGAGGCGGCCGCCGCGCTGCACCAGGCGAGCAACAAGGCCGTGGACGGCGCGCGCAAGCGGCGACTGAGCGGCAAGCAGCGCCAGAAGCTCGCGGTGCGCGAGCTGGGCCAGCTGCGCGCCGTGCAGACGCACCCGAGCTTCCAGGGCGACCCGTTCGCCGCCATCCAGCTGCACCTGCAGAACACGGTCGTCAAGGCGAACGAGGCCGCCATGGCCGCCATAGCGGCGACGGCGGCGACGGCGACGGCGGCGGCAGCCAGAGGCAAGGGCAAGGCCATGGACGTCGAGTAAGTGAGTGCGCGGCTCTGGATAGAGGTAGCCAGGCAGGCGGCGCGCGCGAATACATACATAGCACCAGTTCGAGCGACTGGCTGGCTGCATGCACGAGCAGACGGACTCGGGTCGAAGATGAAGATGAAGAAGAAGAAGGCCGTGCTCGCGGCGGGGCCTACTCGGTGTTACAGAGCAGGCAGACGCCGCGCAGGCCCCAGTGGCGCGGCGGGCGGCCCGGCGGGCACTTCATAGTGACCATGAAGATGAAGTACCGGTCCGTGCGCGTCGAGTACTTGTAGCAGGGACACTCGAAGGGCCCGGCGGCGCCGTAGAGCTCGCGCCGCGACTTGTTCTCGAGCTCCTTGGACATGCTGTTGACGTGCAGCACGGGCAGCGACGTGAAGAGCTTCTTGGGCTCCGACTCGACGATCGTGCCGTCCGCCTTGCTCCACGTCGCGCCTTCCATAAAGAGCCCGTAGATGTAGACGCCCTCTCCGGGCGGCGCGCGCACCTGCTCGGCGCGCTCGAACTGCGTCACCTCGGTGTGGTAGACGACGTCGTCGAGCGCCCACTTGTCCGTCTTGGAGTGCTTGCGCGTGACCTCCTGCTTCATGGCCGTGAGCATGCCCTGCGGGTTGAAGAAGCCCGTGAGCCAGAAGCAGTTGGGCCGCCGCGTGTTGAGCCACGTGCGGTTCTGCTCGTCGCGAGAGAGCAGCGAGGAGAACCAGAGGCCGAGCGTGGGCAGGATCCAACTGAACTCGTCGCCGACCGACGTGCGCAGCCAGGCAGGCGGCACCTTGGCGTCGAAGATGGCGTCCAGCGTCGTGCTCAGCTCCTCCGTCATGACCACCTCGCCGCGGATGGCCATCTGCAGCTGCTCGAGCATGCTGCGCACCTTGCCGATCACGCGCTGCAGCCGCTGGATCTCCTGGAAGAGGAAGATGTTGAGCGGGATGGCGAGTCCGCCGAGCTTCTGGATCTTGGCCTTGTAGTCGTCCTCGTTGTAGTCCTCCGGCAGGCGCTCGAGCAGCTCGCGAGCCTTGTCGCACACCACGTCCTCTCTCGAGACGCCCGAGGAGCCGCCGCCGCCCTTGGGCTGCGTGTCCGCGAGCGTCGTGAGCAGCAGGTTGACCTCCTTGACGCGGTACGTCAGGTCGGCGTTCGGGTGCAGCCCGAAGATCTCGGGCGAGTCGATCTCGGGCAGCGTCATGCAGAAGTTGCGGTAGTCGTCGATGTTATCGGCGACCGGGATGCGGTAGTTGAAGTCGCCCGGGAAGCGGAAGATCGGGTCCGCCGGGTTGTAGCTGAAGGCCGCGGCGCACACCTCGGGCGTGAGGCACCACTCGGCGTAGAAGTTGAAGAGCCGGCGATCCATGTTGTCCGTGATCTTGCCACCGTACTGCACCTCGGCCACCATGTACTGCAGCGTCGGCCACGAGATCGGCCCGTTGTACAGGTGCTTCTCGAGGAAGATGGTGCACGCCGACAGGTCTCCGTTGTTGTACTCGTACGGGATGCCCCAGCCGAGCGGCCCGAACTTCTTGCGCTCGATCGCGACCGAGTGCAGGAAGCACAGGTTGAAGAGCAGCTGCCGCCACTGCACCGTCTCGACGCGCTCGAGCTTGTCCTGGTCCACCATGACCGTGTACGAGCGCAGCAGGCCGGCGCGCAGTCCCTGCGGCGGCTCGTTCGTCACCTTGGTCGACATTTGCAGCAGCCCGAGCGGGAACTGGTCGTTCGGCAGCGCCGTGAGGAACAGCCGGAAGCCCGCGTCCATGGTCTCGACCAGCTTGAGCAAAATGTCCTCCATCTGCTCCATGAGCTCGAGTCCGAGCTCGCAGTTCTGCAGCAGCACCCACGTGCCGTTGACGACCGCGGCGTTGATGGCCTTGAGCGCCACGGGCTCCTGTCCCTCGCCCATGGACACGACGGCCGGCGACGGGTGCTTGCGCTTGCGCGCGAGCTGCTCGATGCTCTCGGTCGGGTCCGCGCCGATCGAGAGCAGGAAGATGACGGGCGTCTCGGCCCGCATCTCCTCGAAGATGCTCTCGATCGTGTCCGTCACGGGCTCGACGTACTTGGGACCCATCTGCTGCGTGTTGCGGATGAACTCCTTGGTCGTGAGGATCGTGCGGTCCATGCGCAGCGAGCGCACGAGCAGCAGCTTGTAATACGGGCCGATCGTCTCGTTTTCGGCGATGCGCGTCTCGTAGTCCGGGATCATGACCGTCTCCGGCTCATTGTCCTCGTACCAGCGGCGCCACATGCCTTCGTTCGACGACATCTCGTGCGGCAGGTTGGCGAAGAACTTGCAGCTCTGCGCGAGCTCAATGATGTTGAGCCACGCCTCATTCGAGAGCCACGAGAAGGGCTTGCGCCGCACCGAGTTGATGTCCAGCGCCGCGCCGCCGCGCGTGAGCAGCACGACCTCCTCGCGCGTCAACAGCCCGTCCGTGACCAGGATCTTGAGCGTGAGCAGCAGTACGAACGTGAGCTTGTCGCGCTCGTACAGCCCGCGGTTGATGTAGCGGTACACAATGTACGTCATGGACTCGATGATGTTAGCGACGCGCTTGGAGGCCAGCGCCGCCTTCTCGGCCACGTCCATGGATTTCATGAAGAGCGCCAGGAACTGGTTCAGCGACGTCTGGTACATGCAGTTGATGAGCGACGTCTCGACGATCGAGAAGTAGAGCACCGACCCGCGTGTCGCCACGGGCCGGAATTGCTCGCGCTTCTCGTTGATCGACTTGCGCGTGTCGGCCGCCGCCACGAGCTTGTCCTTGACCTCTCCGGCCTTCTCCTTGGTGTTGGCCAACACGCCGATGAGCTCCTCATCCTCGAGCAGGTTCCCCGTGTTGGACGTCAAGCGTTCGAGCAGCGACGCGTCGAGCGCCAGCAGCGACTTGGTGTTCATGTTGACGTCTTCGAGCACCTGCGCGAGCTGCTCTTCGAGCGCCTTCTGCTCCTTGCCGATCACGCGGCCAAGCAGCTGCTCCTCCAGACCCTTGATCGTCACGGTGAAGTCGATGACCGTCGTCTTGGCCTGCAGCTCCGGTCCGAAGTGCGGGTTCGGCAGCCGCGTGATGAAGTACATGGAGAAAGCCGGGTTGAACTCCATGTTCTTGTCCGACACGTTGATCGACATGCTGCGGCCCTTGACGATGATCTGCCGCTCGAGCACCGGGTCCAGCATCGGGTCAATCTCCTCCTCGACGCCGGCCACGATCAGCGCCTTGCCCTCGCCCATACAGAACTCGAGCTGGTCCTTCAGCTTCGGGTGGTTCAGCGACGTCGTACCGTAGCTTGGCACGCGCTCCGACTCCTTGTTTTTGATCCACGACAGCGCCTGGCCTTGCGGGTCCACTAGCAGCGGGTACCGCGACGAGCGTGTCACCATGATACCGTTCTGGATCGACAGCGAGTCCGTCGGGAGGCCCTGCATGTTCCAGTCGCCGACGGTGCCAATGTCCACCAAGAAGTTGATCACATCCATGTCCACCGTCACCGGCACGTTGCGCTGCTCGCAGTCCGCGATGAACTTGCTCTGCACCATGTACGAGCGGAAGTCCTGGTTGAACGGCCCGCAGTACGACACGAATGCGCACGCGACGGCGCAGTCGCCGACCAGACGTCGCTTGAGATCCGCGAAGTTGTTCGAGTCGTCCGTCCAACGCACGCGCTCGCCGGCGAGGCCGTTGATCAAGTCCGACGCCTGCTGCATCTTGCGCGCGAGCGCGTTCGCGCCGTCCTCGATGCGCTTCTTCTCGGCCATTTGAGACTCGAACATCTGCTGCAGCTCAGCTAGGCGATCTTTGCACTTCTGAAGACGCTGCTCTGCCGCGTTCAGGGCCTTGTTAGCAGCCTCCATCTGTCCTTCAGCAATCATGAGCGCCTCCAGCTTAGGCTTCACCACCTTGGATGCCTCGTGGTAGAACTTCATGGCGCGCACCCACGTGCACAAGCCTTCGGCGGCGAGCGATGCGTTCTTCGCGACGCTTGGAAGGAACCCCTCGAGTTCCATATATGGCGTGAGCAGCTCGATGGTCTCCTCGTTGATCATATCCTTGCCCACTGCGCCAAACTGCTGCACGTTCTTGAGGAAGTTGGAGTCGCCCATGACAGACTGAGCGTATGGCGTGAAGGATGTGTCAATGAAGTCGATCTCCTGCTTGGCCACGTTCAGCTTCGTCTGCTTGACAGGGTTCAGCTGGTTCTTGAACAGAATCAGCACGCCGTCGAACACGAGGCGAATAATGTCGGCCGGCTTGGCGAGCTTCTTGATCTCGCCAATGTGCGCAGGCTTGATCGAGTCGATAGCCGTCTCGGCTTCTTCGACAAACGGCTTGGCTTTGGCCAGATCCTTCTCGCACAACTCCTTCTCGGCCGAGATGCGCGCCGCGTCTTCCTCACACTTGGCCTTGATCTGCGACACCTGCTCTCCTTCCTTATGTGCCTCCGCAGACGACACCTGCAGCGACTGGAGCATGGCGTTGGTCTCCTCCGTCGCCTTCTCGAGCTTCACCTGCTCGTCTGCAAGCACGACCGACATGGCGCGCACGTCCTCAGCTCCTTGGATGAGCTTCTTGAGGCCTAGGTTCACGCGCTGCTCCTTGTCCTTGATCTCCTCCAGTTTGACCGAGTACATCTTCTTGTAGCTCTCGATGAAGCTCAAATACGACTTGGGTGTTTGATACACACGGCGGCGCATCTTCTGGAAGTACTCGTCGCACATGTCCGTGACCATGCGGTGCACCATACCCATGTGCGTCATGAGCGCGAGTTTGGTCGACGCGTCGCACTCGATCGGGTAGTCCTGGATAAAGCCCTTGGACACGGCGATGAGCGCGTCTTCGGGCCACGGCAGGAACCAGTCGATCGTCGGGCCGCTGATCAGACCCGGGAACTTGCGCGCGCGGTCCGCGAACTTGGCGTTCAGCGGTGACATGCAGAGCACTACGTGGAGGTTATCGCGCACGCAGTCAGTGAAGTACTGCTTAAGATTCGTCTGGTTCTCCGCCTGGCCGGGACGCTCCTTGACGAACGAGTTGCGCAGGTCCGCCGTCATGGCCATCATCTCGTCCTTGGCGAAGAGACCGGCGACTTCGCCGGTCATGAGGATCGAGTTGATGAGCTCCAGGAAGATCTCGTTCTTGATCTCGGCGTCCGTGAACAGGAACGTCGTCGACTTGCGCTGATGACCCGCCGACTTGTAGAGCAGTCGGATGTCATCCATGAACGAGTTGGTGTTGTATGTCTTTGTCAGCACCACCTGGAAGATCACCGAGCCAGCCATGTACGCTGCGAGTCGCGTAAGTGACTGCTTTCCGGAGCCACCGACACCAACGAGTAGTGCGGATCCTCGTGGCATCTCGAGCAATCGAGAGATGCGCAGTAAATGACCCAACGCATCGTCGAACAGCACGAGGCGCATGCTTCGCTGAGGAAAGTCCGTGTTGTACTTCTCCAGAAACTCGAGGACACGACTGCGGATATCCTCGATCGACCCTCCGGGCTCGTAGATCTTGAGAGCTGCGTCGGCAATCGCGCCGTCCTCATCCTCCTCTGGGTCACGCAGGAAGTTCACCATGTTGTACGACTGGCGACTGAATGCCTCCATGTCGTCGCTAAAGTGGCTCTTGATCAGCTCGCGCATGTACGCGTTGTAAATGTCTTTGTCCTTGTGATTCGTGAGCTTGTCGCAGAAGACGCGGTCGCATTCATGCTTCCAAGTGAGTAGGATGACCTGTCCCGGTTCCATCTTGGGGATCTTTTGCTGTGTCACGCGGATGCCTCCGCCGCTCGTGAACGTTTCAGGCGGAGTGAGTAGCACGCCCTGGAACACACGGCTCAGCTCACGCATGTTGAAGATGTAGTGGAACTTGGCGGGCGTCGGCAACAACTTGGCTTTGACGTAGTTCCACAGGTCGATCGTCGCGCGCGTGAGCTTCCCGACTATCTCCAATGCGTCCTTGCTGTACGTCTCCTTGTCGAATCGACCCGCAAGCATCTGGCCGTAAATGTCGTCGATGGACGTCAGCGATGGCAGGATCAAGTTGAAGAGGAAGAATTGGCGCTTGAGACGGTTCGGGATGTCGTTGCGGCCGCCACCAGGATGGCCCATCGCGCCAACGTACTGCAAGTCCTCGCACACCTTGAAGTCTCCACGGCGGTCCTTGGCGAGGAAGCAGAAGCCGCTGAGTTCGATGATCATGCGCACAATCTCAAGCGTCGGCTGGTCGCCCCACGCGTTCACAAGCGGCATGCTCAGGTCGTCGAGGAAGACCGTCATTTTCTTCCCGCCAGGCGGACCGAAGCTCTTACCGCCGCGCTTGTCCAGCTCCGACTCGATCGCGTTCTGGAACATGAAGGGCGTCGTCGCGCTCGAGAAGTTAACCCGCTTGATCATCATCGTGTCAGGGTTGAGGTCGTTGAAGAACATGAGTGCCGACGATGTCTTGGCCGTGCCAGGACCGCCGACCATGAGCACGGCTTTGCGTTGTTTGTGCAGGTTCTCAATTAAGTATAGCGTCCGTACCGAGTCCATCGTGGGCACCAAAAGGTTGGAGAAGTCGAGCTGCTTGCTGCCCTTGGGGTACTCCCACTTGACGGGCCGCCACAGCTTCCACTCGAAGCTCTGCGGGTCGACAAAGTACTCGTACACGGTCTGCCCGGCCTCACACTTGGGCAGAAGTGAGTTGTCGTCGTACTGGCGCAACCACTCGTCGAACTTGTTGCGGTCGTCTTGCTCTAGCAGCGACCCAAGCGACCAGCAGATGCAGTACAGGAACAGCTTCTCAAGTTGGACGGCTAGTTTATCTGGGTCGTCCGGAGTAATGTTGTTCCCATGCTCACCCATCAGCAAACCCGTGAGTAGATTGAACAGTCGAGAGGCTTGACCGATGCGCGACACTGTCATGACGCCGCTCGTGTTTCGGTTCAAGTAGTCAAAGCAGTGACCTGGATTGATGGGTGTGTTCTCGCCCATGTACTTCATAAACAGCGTCCGTAGAATGGTTTGCTGGCTCTCAGGACGCTTCCGGATCCATGCTTCGACGACTGGAGCCCAGTCCAGATCGGTGTCACTGATGAATACGATACCAGCGCGCGAGACGGTGGCAGGACTAGCGTTCACGAGCGTCTCGACCTCGAACATGAGCTTTACATTGTCTGTCATGGGCATGCGGTCGCCGTTGGCGAGCGTCAGGATCTTGTTGTCGTCCAGCACCGTGTTGAGGTCCTCGATCCAAATGGCGTCGACCGGCCCATCGCACGTCATCCACATGATGAACTTGTTGCTCTTGTTGTTGTACTTGGCCCACATGGCGGCAAACACGCCTGTCGTCCACTCACCAGACATGGCGTCCACCTCGCCGTACATCTCGGCGGCGCGGATAGCCTTCGGGTTAAGCTTCGACTGCTTGTGCGTGATGGTTGTTGTGACCGTCAGCGCCTGCATGAGCATGTCAAAGATCTTCGTCTTGCCACCACCGGTGGGGCCGACGAGCATGATCCCGTGACGCACGAGCTGCGTCTCGTATAGCTGAATGACCTTGTTGAACCAGCCAGGGTGGTCCACGAGTCCAGCCTTCTCGATTTCGACCTGCAGCGCCGCCTGCAGCTCAGGATATGACCCCTTGGGTGGGAACTGGATTGTCGGGAATAGGTCGGCAAGCAGTGACAGGAACAGCGGTACATCCTGAGCGACGAGCTTGGACAGATTCATGTCTCGCAGTGTCTGGTACAGCAGCTTGGCTTCCGAGTCGTTGCGATTGTCGCGTTTGATCTTACCGGCGCTTCGAAGCACGGCCAGGATGTTTCGCAGACCCCAATCATAGTGCTTCTGCGCCGATAGCTGCTCCTTGCACGTATTGTACAGGATGAAGAACTTCTTGGCGAGCTCCTGGTACTCCGAGTACCCGACCGAACATAACTTGACCTTCATAATGATCTCAAAGTCGGGCACCATCATGGCGACACCTCGGAACAGCGCCTTGAGGTTTTCCGGCAGCTCCTGGCGGCCGGCATAACCCGGGTTCATCGTGATGAAGTAGCCGCAGACGGGTGTGAGCAGGATATTCTGCGGGTCGCCAGGGAACTGAAAGTACTTGGCGCCTGTCTTCTTGGCGTTTTGGATCGCGAGCACCTGCTGGGCCACGACCGAGAGCACAGGCAGCAAAATCCGGTTGAACTCGTCGAAGCAGCCCCAGAGACCGCCCTGACACAGCCCCTTGAAGATCTTGGCGCAGTCCGTGTACTTTTGCTGGTCGGTACAGTTGGTCACGACGACATAAATGCCGAGCGTACGACCAAGATCCTTGACAGTCTCCGTCTTTCCGGTGCCAGCGGGACCGGCAGGCGCGCCGCCAAAGTACATGCCAAGCGCCTGAGCGAGCGTGATGTAGCAGCGATCCGTCAAGGGCGTCACCACGAGGCGCTCCTTGGAACCGAGGTACTCGTACTGGTAGTTGAAATCCACGTCCGTGATGGAGATGACGCAGGCACCGTCGGCGTTGAACTCGTCGCCATTGTTGGGCCGCCAATAGAACCGCGCCTGCTTGAGCCACTCAAAGTCGTTCGGGTCTGAGATCTTCTTCTGCTTGTACAGTGTCACGAGATCCGTGATCACGTCGCGCTGGTGCACGTGGATGGTCACGAGCGTCTCGATCTTGATGCGGTTCTGCTTAGATCCCAGGTCTGTCAGACACCAGTTGGACAGCTCCGTCAGCACCATCGCCTGCTTGGTGCTCGTGTCCTTCATGATGTTCTTCTTGGCACGGCACTGCTCAAGCGCCGTCTGAATGTCGTACGTCCACATCATCTGGATGCCTAGCAGCGAGAACTGGGCCACGTAACGGTCGACGAACTCGCGGAGCCGCTTGAGATCATTGCCAACGACGCCGATATCCATCGCACACTGGCGGCAGATGTCCTTCATCGTGATCTGCATGTTGCGCAGCAGCGTGGCGAGCCAGTCCTCGATGTTACCCTGCGCCTTGACGATCTGCGAGAACCGCACCTCCTCGACGCCCGACATCATGGTATGGATGATCGTCTTGTCCTTCTTGTCGTGGTACACCTTCTCGATCGAGTCGAACACCTTCTCGTAGTGCTCATTCATGCTCAGTGGATCGCTGCCCTGCGACAGGATCATGAGCAAGCCCGGGTTGGACACGAAGTAGAACCGCGGGAACTTGTTCCGCTTCTGCTCCAGGTAACCCTCGAGGCTCTTCTGACTTTTCTCCAGCTCCGAGTACATGGTTGGCAGGCACGACTTGAGTAGCTCGTTGGAGCAGCACAGCACCACGTTCTTGATCTCGACAGACTTGCTCATGATCTTGGCCCAGTCCTTGTCCACCTTCTGGAACTTCTTAGCCTCCATGGGCATTTGCTTGGCGATGTCGCCGCCCATGAAGACCGACTCGAGCGAGCACCAGAGCAGTTGCACTTTGATCCATCGCTCCAGCGTCTCAGATGTGTCCGAGAGTTGCTCGAGCTTCTGCTGTGCAACCTCCTTGAACGGCAGCACGTGACGCATCGACAGCATGGTCTGTAGGTTCATCTGCGTCTCCTCGAGCTCCTCGACGATGGGTACCACCGCCTTGAGGATGGGAATGTTGCGGTTCTTCCAGTCGTTAAACTGGAACTCTTCCGTCTCCCACCGAGCCGTGATCTCTCCTAACTGGATTTCGATCTTGAGCTGCTTGTCCGCACCATCCGTGATCTCCTCAATATCTGCCTTGTAGTGCACGATGTTGGCATCCATAAGCGCCTGCAGCTTGAAGTCAGGTGCCGTCACATCCAAGTGCGTCCCCGTCTTCTCCATGACGGCGTCCCAGTGGCGAGGCTTGATGGACTCCTTGCTCAGCTCCTGCAGCAGCGGGAGCACGTCCGTGAACTCGTCAATCATCTTCTTGAGGTCTGTGTACGCCTCCCACTCGCGGAGCTTGGCCGGCATCTTCTTGCAGCGCGACGAGAACGAGTCGACCTTCTCTGTCATGTTCTGCACGCGCTCAGCGACCGAGAGCCACGGGATCTGCTTCCACTCCTCGATCGTGTTCAACACGTCCGTGTACAGCCCGAAGAGCTTGTCCTGCAACTGCAGCTCCTTCTTGGTCGACTCGAGCTCCGGGTACGTCGTACGGGGCAACGCGAATAGCTCTTCGCCCGACGAGTATAGCTCGAACTTGCGCTCGCGAATCTTGTACTCCTCTTTATACCGGTTCAGGCGCTCGACCGCCTCTGCCGGGGGAATACCAATCACCATGGGGCCGTTCGCGAGGTAATCTTCGCGGAAGTGCTTGACGTCCACGATGAACTCCTTGATGTCGCGCAGAAGCCCGCGCTTGAAACCGGCCTGTGTCTTGCTTAGTTCGTCCGTGCGCGTCTCGGCGTGGTGGATCAACTTGCGCCAGTTGCTGCGCAAGACGGACTTCTGGTCCATCTCCTCCTTCTCCATGAACCCGTCGGGCAGATAGTACTCGAGCATTTCGTACATGTCGAGCACCGGGTTGATCTCCATATTGATGCCGCTCTCGCGGGCACGCACCTCCTTGAGCAGGTTCATGACGAAGCGCAGCGAGTCTAGGTCGATGACCTTGCGGTTGAGCTTGCCCATGGTTGAGCGGAAATACTCGGTCAGCGACTCCATCTTGCGCCGCGCTTGGTTGTGCAGGTTGTCCGAGAACTTGAGCTTCCACTGCGAGCACTCATGCTTGAGCTGCAGCTTGATGTTGCGCGTGCTCAGTGACAGTGCGCCGATTACGTGGACGGGCGTCAGGCTCGAGATCTCCTCGTCGATCTCGACGAACGACTTGAGCTTCCTCTCGAAGTCCTGTAGCTCTGGGTTCTTCTTAAGGAAATCCTCGTACGCCGTCTCCTTGTTGTCCATCCAGAGCCACTCGTACTTCTTGAACGACCCGAGATACTCCGTCACGTTGTTGCGAAGCCCTTGCACACTCCCCGTGAGCAGCAGGACCACGCGAACAATCTCGATATCCTTGGTGATCCGGTCAAAGAACGTGATCTTGCCGGCGCTCCCGACGGCCCCGGTGCCGTTGATTCCGTTCGAGGGTCCTCCCCCAACGGTAAAGTCGCTCTGTCCCCAGTCCAGCAGCTCTTTGGAGCAACTCAGCACTGTCTGAGCCGCCTTGTTGATCGCCAATTGGATCTCATCGAGCGAAGGGTGCAGTTGGACGCGAGGGACGCTCAGCAGCACGTCCACCTCGAAGAACGGACGTTCGATCGTAAAGACCGTCGAGACGGCTCTCGAGGCGACGCGCTTCTTGATTGTGTTGAGCGAGTTCTTGGTGCTATGGAGCAGCGCCTGGTACATGAAGTGGTTGTAGTGCTTCTTGAGCTTCATGGCCTCGTCGTTGGACACACCCTCGATGTGCGAGTCCAGCGGATACTGCATGATGATCTTGAGGAGATCCTCCACGGCGTTCTCCACTTCGACGTTCTTGCCCTGCAGCAACGCGCCTGCTCGCTTGATGTTCGTCGCCTGCATGGACACGAACTCGTCGAGAGAGAACGACTGGTCCACTGGTAGGTCGACCAACATCGTCTTGGACACGATGCGCATGTTCTTCTCGATGCGGTTCTCAATGATGTCGTTGATGTTGGTCACCAGTTCCTCGAGGTGCTGCAGTCCGCTGTGGATATGGTTCCGGTACGCCTCGATGTTCATGCTCGTCCACGTCAGTGTGATCATACCCGGGCGGAGCTTGAACTCCATGTCGTTGAAGTGTGGACGTAGGAGCATCGCTGTGACTGGGATCACCTTGCCCACGATCCGGTCGTACTCGGACAAGGCGTACTGCAGTTCGTTGTAGTAGTTCTTGAACTTCTCCTCCTGAAGCAGCACGATTTTGGCGGCCTCGGGAATCTCAATGCCCATGCGGTCGAGGCACTTGGCCTCGCGGAGCAGCTGTAGAATCTCCGGGTCGAAGTTCACGTACAGCTTGTTGTCCTCCGGGTGGCGGATGATCAGCGTTGCTTGAAGTCCAGCCTTGGCTGTGTCAATGTACTGCACCCACGCCTGGTACCAAATGTACTCGAAGGCGACGAGCGTGCGCGCCACCTTGTTGTACATGCGGATGATGCGCTTGGCGTCCTTGCTCGCGAGCACGTTCTGGTTCGACTCGAACTTCTTCATGGGCTCTTCGATGCGCTTGAGCAAGTGGCGCGACCATGTGATGTTGCCCGCGACCGGCGGCAGATTGCGCGGGTACGGCGGGTTCTGTTTGTACTTCTCGTACTGCTGCAGCACGTGCTCGAGCTCGAGCCCATAGTTCTGGAAAATGACGTTGAACTTGGAGTCCAAGTCCGACTTGAGGTTCTCGCGCTGGAGGATGGTCTGGAACTTTCGCAGCAGATTGAGTGAGTGCTCGATCGACGTGATGTTCTCGAACGAGTCGTTGATGAACTTCTGCAGCAGACCCTCCAGGTCCGAGATGCGTACGTTGAACTCGACGTAGTCGCGGTCGAACCGGTTGTTCTTGTAGTCAAGCAAATCGTGGTTGCGGTACTGGAACTCGCGGATGATCGAGTTGAACTTGTTGATGATGTCCTCCATCCCCTCGAGCTTGTGTTGGCCCAGCGACGAGAACTGGTGGATCGTCGTGAACATGTCGATGAGCTTCATCACGCGCCGGCAGAACAAGTCGAACTTGCCAAAGATCTTCATCTCATTGAACTCGAACTGCTTGCCCTTGGGCGTCGCGAACAGCTTGTCCTTGGTCACGCGGTACTGCTGCTGGTACGCCTCGTTGAGCTTGAGGCACGAGTCCAGGTGGCGCACAAGCTCCTCAGGCTCCTTGTCCCACATGACCTCGTACGACTCGCCGTTGGTGACGCAGTGCTTGCAGTTGGTGATCATCTGGTTGGTGATCTTGGTGAACAGGTTGGCCATGCGGTCCGTCGTGTTGTAGTACCGCGCGATGGAGTGGATCATCTTGATCGAGTTCATGAGCGCCGGCAGCGTGTCGATGATGGAGCTCGGCGTCCCGTTGTACAGCGGCACGATGAACTTCTCGAGCGTGAAGAGGTACTTGACGTTGTCCTTGGCCTCGTTCGCGGCCTCCGTGATGCCGATGTCGATCTGCTTCCACTGTCGCAACAGCGTCTGGATGCGCTGCTTGGTGTCGTCACTCACGCTCTTGGTCGTGCGGCTCAGCACACTGAAGACGTCCTTGTATTCGTTCAGCTTGAGCTGCTCCGTGATACTCGTGAGCCTCTGCATGCGTCGGCGCCAGTACTCTAGCTCGCCCATGGGGCCGTCGTCGTCAATCGCAGGCTCCGCGCTGTTGTTCTTGCCGTCGCTCACCGTGTTGGTCTCGAGGTACGTCGAGATGACGTCGCACCAGTCCTTGAGCACCTCTTCATAGTGTGCAATCAGCTTCGGCGAGTCGGTCGCCTGCAGGATCCGCGCGCCGTTGCTGCCTTGCGTGGCGTTGCTAGCGGCCTCAGCGATGACCTCGCGATCGGGCCGGCGCAGCTCGAGCCCGCTGTCCATGCTACTCAGTGCCTCCTTCAGGTCACTCGCGAACTTGTCCGACTCGGCCATGAACTCGATCTTCATGTCCGCGTCCGCCTTGCCCCATTCATCCTTGGCCTTGAGCAGTGGCGAGAAGAGCGCGTTGATGGTCGTCTCGAGATCGCGCAGGATGTTGGGGGCCAGCTCGCCGTAGCACACGGAATTATCGCTCGCCTTCTGCACGTCTACGGGTTTGCCATCGGCTGTCGTGCGCAGGAAGAAGCAGCATTTGGCGCGGATCGGCACGGACGAGCCCAGAGACATGCTCAACTTGCTCGTCGCCGCGCCGTTGCTCGGCGGTGGCGGACCGGCGGCCGCGCCTCCGCTTGCGCTACTGCCGGCGTCGCCAGCTCCAGCGCCGCCTCCGCTCGACTGCAAGTGCACAAACACCTTGGATGGCTCTCGGCCCGCGAGCAGGTCGTCGAACGCCTTGCGCACGTGCGGAGCGGCCAGGAAGTCGGCCACGTCGCCAGGCGACACGCTCGGCTCGAATGTGTCGACGATGCGCTGCGCCAGCCACTGCAGGCGCGGGCTCGACATGCTCGTGGTTGCCCGGTCCGCTCCGCTCGCGCGGCGCGCCTCTCTTCATGCAGCGCGGGCTCCCTCCCGACTCTTGCGCCAATGGGCGGAGCAGGGTGAGCGACGCTCGGCGGCGGCTGTGAAGCGGCGCGGCGCGGCGCGACTTCCTGTCCGCGGCGACCTCTCGAGTCGGCGAGCCGAAGGAAACGCTCCCGGTGGCCCTGCGAGTCACGCGGTATCAGGCACAAGCATACACGAGGCGAGTGAGTGCGCTGGGAACGCCCAGGGTCGTCAGCGTCGCCACCAGCGCGCGGGAGGAGTCAATCCAGTGTTGCGTTCACTGCGTCCATTGCAAAGCCAAGCCATCAGCCGACTGCTTCGGCTGATCGACTCGCTCGTTGGGGTTCTTCTTCTCCATGGTCTCTCTCTCTCTCTCTCTCTCTTTCGTCCTCTCTGCCTTTGTCTCTCTTGCCAGCCCGCCTGCCCGCCATTGCGCGCACCGCTTACATGCCGGCGATACGGGGCGGCGGGTGATGCGGCAGACGCCCCCTAATGAATCCGCCGAGACCCTTCTGCTTCTCCTGCTCCTTCTGCATCTCGAGCGCCCGCACGCGCGCGCTGTACTTGGACGCGACATCGCGGATCACGCCGTCCGAGTCCTTGAACTCGCTCAGCACGACGCGGAAGTCCGGCACGCGCTCCGACGCCAGCGCCTTGAGGAACGGGATCAAGTCCTTCAGCTCGTGGTCCTCGCGGTCGCGGCCGTCCGTGAACGGCTTCACGGGGATGGCGTTCTCCGGCTGCAACTGGAACGCGGACGGGTCGTCGTCCACGATCACCACCTGCCGCAGGTCGCGGTTCAGCCCCGACAGGTCCTTCACGTGCGCGCCGTTCAGGTACCGCGTTGCGTCTCGGGAGAGCACGTGCAGCGCGCATTGCTGCTCCGCGCCGCGGCCGATAGCCAAGTAGCAAGCGCGAGCGTTAGACACCGTTGGATTGCTGCCGCCTCACAAGCGAGGCACGGACCTTGGGGTCGAGCTTCGCCACGATCTCCTCGGCGCCGTAGTTTTGCGAAAAAATGACAATCTCGTAGTACTGCCGCACCCGAGCGCGGCGTCGCAAGGCGACACGTCAGCGACATATAGGAAGAAGCGAGTGGCTGCCGCCACGCGAGGAGCTGTCCATGCCGCCCACCTGGCAGAGCTGCTCGAGGAACTCGTCCACTCCTGGGCGCTTGGCGTGGCGCCATCCGTGCTTACGCTGCCGAGTGGAGAGCCACCGTGAGCGACTTTCCCGTGCGCTAAAGCCGAGCGGCATGCGACCACGTACGCTCCATTCCGAGTGCACCAGCGTGTCCTCCAAATCCAGCACGAGTACTGGGACGGGCGGCGTGTTGGCAGGCACTTGGGGGATTGGCCAGTCCTGCAGAGACAGCGTCGCATCCATTGTCAGCGAGGCGGTCGATCGAGCAAGCACTCCCGCAAGCAGAACAGCGTCACCGGCAGGAGCTTGGCACGCGACGGGTCTGTCCACGGCTTGATGAGCTCCTCGACCTTCTTCCCGGCGAATGCGTACACATCGCCGAGGAACGTGGCGTCGAGCGCGTCCGAGATGGATCGCTTGAGCGCCTCGTCCAGCAAAAAGTGCCACACGACGGAGCCCGTGATGCTGCCAGCGAGCACGGCCAGCGATATCCGGCTGGGCAACGAGGCCGTGCGCACGCCGTGCTGCACATCGCCCGCACCGCCCTTCCGCGCCAGCTTGCGCGCCTGGCGCCTGGCCGCGCGCGGGATCACGTTGAGCGGAATGTCACGGCCGATGTTGGCGGCAATCGCCTCGGCTGTTGGGCCCGCCGCCGCGACAGTTCCCTCGGGAGCAGACGCGGTCGCCAGCCGACGCACCGCCAGCGGCACGGGCGCCGCGCGCTTGGCGTTGGCGGCGCAGCGGAGCACCACGCGCACGAGCATCTTCCCCTCGATGAACGCGGTCGATCGCCTTGGGCTTTGCCACTTTGACGCAAAGCTCAAGCACGCGCCACTCACCCTTCAGATACGAGGTCGCACGAAGGTGAAACGAACGTTAGCAGAAGGTGAACGGAAGGTGGCGCGAAGGTGGCGCGAAGGTGACTCTTCGGAGAGACCAGTACTGTAGGCACCCACAAGACCGACTTCAACGCATGAGGCAGACTCGATTTCCACCGCTCGCTTCGCGAGCGCGCCTACCTACTGGCTACTACCTAGAATACGGGCTGGACCGTGTGGGCAGGTTCGAGCCGAAACTCCCGGACTCACGCTTTCTCGCTCTTTACCAACTTCTTCAACCGCGTCGCAAGTACTCCGGTCTTGGTCGCTCTTCGAGCAGCTCCGTTGCCACGTGCAGGATGTTCAGCGAGGCGTTCGCG
>JAADYC010000209.1:0-30055 GCA_023338135.1 Phytopythium kandeliae | reverse complement strand
GCAGAAGATCCAGGACAAGGAGGGCATTCCGCCGGACCAGCAGCGCCTGATCTTCGCTGGCAAGCAGCTGGAGGACGGCCGCACGCTGTCGGACTACAACATCCAGAAGGAGTCTACGCTGCACCTGGTGCTCCGCCTCCGCGGTGGCAACTAGATGCTTAGCTTCTGCCTCTACCCCGTCTTGGTAGCTGAATGCTTTGCTAATGAACGTATCACGTGGTGGTTCGAATACTCCAAATGTATAGATGTGTTGCTGCGCGAGGTGAGACGAGCAAAGGATTAAAAGAAAACCGCGCGGCGCCGTCGATAGTCCTGCCATGCGATGTGGTGCGCTGTCGCACCGGTTGTGTCCGTGGTCACCGTGGTCGTCGCCGAGGAGGCGGTGGCGCTCGGCGTGTAGCTGCCAGTGCTGCCGCTGCTACCGGACGGCATGGGGCAGTCGTCGAAGTCCGATTGCGCGAGCGTGAAGGAGGAGGAGATACCGTCGTTGCTCGTGATGGTGACGGCGACACTGTCCAGGTCGATGGCCTCCGTCGGCGACACCTGGTAGAAGGAGGTGACGCCGATGACGGTCGCGTCCTCGCCGTTGATCTCCATGGCCTTGACGCCCGTGCGCGAGTTGGGCACTTGCAGCGCGAGCCACTGCGGGTTGCTGCCCTCCTTCCAGCAAAACTTCTCCTGCTCGTCGGGGCATGGCGTGAAGGCCCACGAGATGGGCTCGATGGCCGGGTCGCCGCCCACGACCGCGTACCACAGCGCCGTGTTCAGGTCCAGGTTGCCGTAGCCGCACTCGTAGCACAGGTCGGCCACGTAGGCCGTCACCGTGCCGGCCGCGCCTGTGACAGTCAGGCAGCGGCTGCAGCTCGCCGAGTCGGCGTACTGGTCGTAGTTCATGGCTACGAACAGCGACGCGTTGACGCCGAACGGCGCCAGGCGCGCGCTGCAGCTGCCGCCGATCGCCGACGCCAGTCCGTACGTCGTCGCGTGGCCCGAGAACTCGCTGTCGCTCGACGCGGAGACCGCCGCGCCGAGCGCGAGCGGCGCGAGCAGCAGCGCCGCCGTCCGCATCGCGTGCTGGTTCATCGATCAACTGTCTGCCTGCCTGGCTAGCAGGAAGCCATGGAGTCAGTCAGTCAGTCGATCAAGGTCGAATCGGTACATTTGGGTCCTGTTCATTTGCTTAAATTGGAGTTTTAACAGCGTGATACGACTCAAAGTCGTCCGTAAACACACAATACATCATTTTGGGGATACAATAACATTTATTTTAGACAGCACAATGCGCAAGGGGAGCAACGGCAAGGTAGCGGCTTGCACTTGTCTGCCGACTGGAGCCGATTCGCGACGGTCAGACCACCATGAAGCTGCCGGCGGCGGCGGCCGCGTCGGCGACGCCGTTCGCGTCCACGGCCATGTCGACGGCCGCACCCATGGCGCCGGGTATCCCGAGCGGCATGGCCATGCCCAGCGGCGCCATCTCCTCGTCCGCGACGACTGCCTCCTCATCCACGTGCGCGGCGGCAGCGGCGGCGGCGGCGGCGGCGGCCACAAGCGCCGCAGGTTCCTCCTCGGCGCGAGGCTCGAGCTTCTCGGCGGCCCGGCGGCGCGCCGGCTCGGCGACAGCGGCGGCCGCCTGCGGCAGGTAGTTGATGTCCACGAGCTCGACCTTGATCTTCTGGCGCGCATGCAGGATGCCCTCGAGCGCGAAGTCAACCATGGTCTGGCGATAGTCGGGCTTCTCCCAGTTGAGCAGCGCCAGGTCGGCGGCGAGCGTGCCGGCCGCGGCCTCGGGCACGACGGTCGCGAGTCCGCCGACGAACTCCTGCAGCATGCGGAAGCGGCCGCTGAGGCACGACCAGGCGAACGACACGTCCGTCTCGCGGCCGTGCTTGCGCAGCACGCCGCTCAGGATGGGCTCGCGCTCGACCGCGGCCGCGAACTCGTCCCAGTCGCGCGCGATCGCGCGCACGTGCTCGTCGGCGAACAACTCGCGCAGGCGCGGCGTCTGGCGCGCGAGCACCTTGAGGAAGGCCTCCTTGCCCATGTCGAAGACCTCGATGGGCAGCACGCGCGGCGGGTTCACGAGCACGCCCACGTCCTCGGCGCAGTAGTGCCGCCCGTCCTGCGCGATCGTCGCGACGCCAGCGATGAGCTCCACCGCCAGATGCGCGACCGACTTGGCCACGTGCAGCCGCTCGACGCCGCGCAGCGAGTCGAACATGTCGATCGCCAGCGGCCCGCCCTCGTTCTGGATGAACTGCTGCGCGTTCTGGAACGTCAGCAGGAACGAGCCCGCGGCGCAGGCGTCCTGCGCCTCGCGGTCGCCCCACAGGTCTCGCCGCGCGCCGACCACGTCCGCCATGATGAGCGCGAGCTTGCACAGCTCCTGCACCTGGTCGCTCACGAGGTTCGCGCCGCTCTCCATGCCCTCGAGCTTCTTCATGAAGTACTCGATCTCGGCCATCACGCGATGCGCGACCGCGACGCAGACCCACCACGAGGCCGACGGCGCGCTCGTGCTGCCGCTCGCGCTCGCGGCGGCGCCGCCGCGCTCCAGCACCTGCGCCACGCCCACGCGGTGCTCCATCAGCCACTTGAGCGCCTCCATGAGCGCGTGCGAGAAGCCGCGCGTGTTCACGAACGCGGCCGCCACGTCCGGCAGATCCTCGCAGTTGAGCACGAGCGCCGGGTCGGCGGCGCTCGGCGCCAGCGGCGGCTGCTGGCGACGCAGCGCGGCCAGCACGGCCACAAGCTCGTCGTAGAAGGCTCTGTGGCAGAAGCCGGCGACGCAGTTCTTGACCACGAGCTCGAGCTGGTGCACGCCGCTCCAGATGAGGAAGAACCCGGGCTTGGTCGCGAGCGTGGCGAGGCGCGCCGAGATGCCCTGCTGGCTGCCCGTCATGCCAATGTTGCGGCCCGTGTTGCCGCCGCCGTTCGTGGTCGTGCCCAGCAGCTTGCCGCGCCAGCGCGGGTCGAGCACGTCCAGCAGCTTCTCGAGCCGCTCCATGACCGCCAGCGCCGGGTGCTGGTCGAACGTCGGCAGGCAAAAGAGGTGCAGGTCCTGCAGCGCGCCGCTCTGCCACATGCGCACGCGCACGTCCAAGTAGCTCGTGCCCTGGTGCGCGCCCGCGTCCGTCGCGATCGCGTACGCCCAGGCCGCGCGCATCATGGCCGCGATCTTCTGCAGGTTGCTCGCCAGCACGGCGCGCACGTAGCCGGCCACCTTGAGCGCCGAGCAGCCGCCGTAGAACGCCAGCTTGGTCTCCTCCTTGGCGCACTGCACCATGCGCGCCGCCAGCCGGAACGACGCGCCGCACGACACGAACTTGACGGCCAGGTCGTACAGCCGCTGGTTCTTGATGCAGATCTCGTAGCCTTCGGCGCCGCCGCCTTTGCGCGCGAACACGGCCAGCGCCTGCTCCCTCGACGCGCCGCCCTCGTCCCCGGGGCTCAAGAACAGCTCGCCCACGAGCACCTCCACCACGGCCGCCTCGATCTCGGACGCCGGCAGCCGCACCGGCCCCACGCGCTGCCCGGGCGAAGATGCGCCGCTGGCCGCCGAGGCCGAGCCGAGCCCTGCGCCGCCGAGCCTCGCGCCAGCGGCCGCCTGGGCGCCCGAGGCCGCGGGCCCGCCGGCCGCCGCGCCCGCCTGCTGCGCGCCTGCGCCAGGCGACTTGGTGCCGGCCGACTCGTCCATGTGGCTCGCGAAGAACTTCTCCTTCTCGGCGTCCGGCGCGTGCTCATACTCGGCCCACTTGGCCTTGTGGTTGATCTCCAGATGCGACTGGTAGTGGTCCGCGCGGAAGGGCTGCCGGAAGTACTTGATGTTGGCGGTCGCGCGCCGCTTGCGCGTCGCGTCGGCCGCCGACTCCTTGCCGAACGCCACGCAGAACTTGCACATGACCGACTCGACCGTCGCCGTCTTGGCGTTGCGGCTGCACACCGACAGCCCGTACTTGAGCGCGTGCTTCTCGTTGAACCGCGCGCCGCGGTCCTTGTGCTTGCGCGGCCGTGCGGTGCTCGCCGCCGGCGCACTCGCCGCCGCCGCCGCCGGCTGCCCACCGGCTCGGATCGCCGTCATGAGCTGCGTCCCGTCAGCCTGCTCCGTCGGTCGCGCGACCGAATTTAGTGGCCAAAGGCGCGCCAAACGCGCTTCTTTTGGGTTCTTCCGCGAGGTTTTTCTTCCTCTGGCACAGCGCGAGGTTTTACCTCACGCTCGGCAGTCGCCCACAAAGGGAAGAAGGACGGGCCGTCGGCGACGCCATGAGCGGCCTGCGCGGGTGGCTCTGGGCCGCGGCCGCGGTCGCAGGCACGGCCACGGCGGCGGCGCTCGTGTATCGATACGCTACTCGGGACGTGCGCGGAGGGAGCGAGGAGGGAGAGCAGGAGCGGCCGTCAGGCGACGGCGAGCGGTCGTCGCTGACCGACGACGAGGAGCTCGAGGAGCTCGAGGAGGCCGAGCAACAGCAGCGGCTGGCGCTCATGGCGCGGGAAGGAAACATGGTACGGCCCAACTCGCGTCGGCTGGGTCGGATGGAGCCTGGGCCGCGCGTCTAACGCGTGCACTGCGCCGCCGCAGCTCCTCTCGATCTTTGGGCTCGTCTTCCTGCTGCTCGTCGTGACCGTATCGATGGTGGTCACGTGGAGCAGCGACGAGCCTCTGTCGCTGGCGGAGCTGCCCATGTTCACGCCGCTCGTCTGGATCGCGCTGGGTATCTTCACAGGTACGGACCTCTCGGGTCGAGGCTTCACTCGAGTCGAGGCTCGTTGGCGGAGAGATCGATGCATGCACGTGGATGGGTCAGCAGCTCACGCGCATGGGTTGTTGGGCCGCGCAGCCGCCACCGTGGAAGTGCTGAGCCCGTCGAGCTCGTCGCCCGCAGGAATCCATGACAAGGTGCTGGACGACGTGGAGAAGTCGCCGTAGCGACGACCGGTTATCGTTAGGGTAGATCACGCACGCGGCTTGACCACGTTGAAGCCAGTCGCGGAGTGGGAACAAGTTCCGTTCTGCGAATTGATTGGCTGGGGTGAAAATGTGGAAACCTCTCCCATTCGATTGTAGGCGGATGGTATCGCCGCAGACCTTACAATACGCAAGTTCCGCCACCTGCAGAAGCAGATACAATTGGAGCGTTCAGTGAAACCACGTGTCCCGCCGGAACTGTGCACAGCGCCGGCTGCGACGTGTGGAGCTCGCCACGACGACCGCCGCCGCTGCTCATTGCCGCTTCCGCTCCGCTCGATCCGCGCCGCTCGCCAAGTTAGCGCCACCGCAATGAGCGCCACCAGCGACAAGTCCGCGACCGCCACGCCCCAGAGCGCAGCGCGCTCGCCGCTGAGCCTGCTCGCGGCCATGCTGCTGCAGGACGCGTCCCTGGTGCGCGACGCCTCGGCGCGACCGCCGCCTCCGCGCTCGTCTAACCGCGTGGATCTCGTTGCGTGTGACTACAGCTCGTGATCGCCTTGGGACTCGGCGTGATGGCGCTCGCGCTCGCGGTCTCGCTCGCGCTCGTGGCGGCCGACCCTGGCGCCGCGACGCTCGACGACCTGCCCCTCTTCTCGTCGCTCATGATGGTCGGCGTCGGCATGGTCGTCGGTGAGTCCAATGGAGTCGAAAGGCGCGTGCGACCGTGAGCTCTTGCGCTAACGAACACTGGTGCGGCGCGCGTGATGGCTGCAGTCGGAGTGCTCAACGCCATGCTCCAGTTCTCGAACCGGAAGCGCCACGCCGCGCCGGGAGAGGTCGTGCTGCCGCCTGGACACCCGCCGATCTCGATGGAGGCGCTCAAGGGAGTGGTCGAGCTCGACGCGGACGGCAAGCCCAAGCAGCGCATCAGCAAGTGTCCGTTCGGCTTTTAGATGGCGCCCGAGCCGCCTCGCCCTTCCCGCCTGCCTGTCTGTATCTCTGTCACTTGCGTCCGCCTGCGTATGCGCGCCAATACATCCATCGCCCTGCCTCCGCTCAGCGCCTGCGCGTCGTGCGGCGCAGTCGCCGCTCCTCGCGCTTCTTCTCCTGCAGCGACAGCTTGAGCGCCAGCAGCATCTCCCTGTGCGCCGCAGCCACACACGCGTGAGCTCGCGCACGAGCAGCACTCGCTGTGCCGTCGTCTGTGCGCTCGCTGCCCACGCGTCCTACGTACTCGTCCATCTCGCCCTCATCTTGACTCCCGCTGGCGCCACGCGCCGCTTCGTCCGCGTCCTCGACCTCGTCCTCGGCTCTGTGGCGCGGCCCGCGGTGGCGGATCTCGTCCTGCCGCGCCAGTATCAGTCCGCGACCCTCGCCACCCATCGTGAGTCTGGAAGACGCGCGCGCACCTCGAACTGCTCGGCCGACAGCGAGCCGAGCATGCGCTGGCCGCCGCGGTTGAACACCGAGTAGGCGCTGAGCCCGGCGCCGGCGCCGGCCGCCGCTCCCGGCGCGAGCACATGCAGCGCGAGCGCCGCGAAGCCCGAGAGGATCACGAACGCGGCCGAGAACTCGCGCGCGTGGCGCTCGACCCAGTACAAGGCGCGCAGCCACAGCGCGGCGGTCGCCACGAGTCGCCAATGCGCGCCGAGGACCGCCGCCGCCGACTGCGCCGCCGCCGCCAGCGCCTCGGGCGTCAGCGCGGCCGCCAGCCGCCGCCCGAGCGCCGCGCGCGTCTCGCGGTTCACGCGCAGCGCCGGCGGGACGAACGGCACGAGCCAGTCGAGCGCGCCGGCTGCCTCCCGCGGCCGTCTCGGCCGCTCTTCTCGCTGCATCATCGTCGTGGGTCGTCGCTGCGCTCCGTCGAGTCTCTCTATATCCCAATAGACATGCTGTTATGATTGATCGTATGGGTTGACAAGATACGGCGTAGCCTGCGGAATTGCATATCAGTGCATATTATTATAGGAAGGCATCACGAGACGGAGGCCTTGGACGCCAGCACGTCGAGGCAGGCGGCGACGAACGCGTCGGCGTCCATGTCGTGCGCCTCGGACGCCGCGAGCCGCTGGGCGAGGTCGCGACAGTGGCGCGGGAAGAGTTCCCGCAGGAGCGCGCGCGTGTCGTCGGCGCGCAGCTGCTGCTCGAGGAAGCTGCGCGCGAGGCACCGGCCGTCGCTCGCGGCGTGCGCGCGCGCCTGCAGCGCCAGCAGGCGGCGGAAGAGGCCGAGCGCGAGCGCGCGCTTGGTCTTGTCCCTGCGTAGGTCGAAGCGCTGCGCGGCGCACTTGCGCTCGAGCGCGTCCAGCGCCTCGCTGCGCCGCGCCTGGTCGGCGAGGAACTCGAGCGGGTCCAGCGGCTGCTCCTGCACCAGGAGCCGCAGGAGCTCGCGCAGCATCGCGTCCACCGCGTGCGCGTCCGCGTACGCCTGCATGGCCTCGCGCACCTCGGAAGCCGCGGCCTCTCGGCCCAGCGCGTTGCTCGTCAGCGGCGCCATGGGTCTGCGCGAGCACTTGTGGCGCCAACTCGGCGACGGGCGTTTCGCCCTGCCCACCTGCCTGGTAGGAGACCGAGGCGCCGGCTATTCCTGGCTGCCCGGCGCACGAGCATGCTCGCGACGAGTTCGCCCGCGCGCATGGCCCGCAGCCGCTGGTAATAGCGCCAAGGAGCAGCTGCATTGCGGCAGGAAGGCCGCACAGGTGTCGTGTGCTGCGCATGGGGAGGCGAGGCGGGGACGGTGGGTGTCGTGCCAGGCAGCTGGTAGGTGGGGTATGGGTGGAATATACGTTCCTACAGGCCATCGGCAATAGCTTCTCTGTTCGCGCAGCCAACAAATGCGAGCCAAACACGCAGTTCCAGAGGCCCTGTTCTGATCGCGAAAGGGTGTGAAGGCGGCTGCGCGCCAGCGAGTAGCTCATGGCAGCAACCAGCCAGCCAGCCGGCCACCGCCACGCGTGCCCTCCCGTCCTGGCCGCGCCGCACCCATGCGCTCGTGACGGCGCTGCCATTCCCTGTCCTGCGCTCGCGGCCTCGCGTCCGGCCGCGCGAAGAGCATGGCGACGCCCGGCGGCAACGTGGAAGGCTATTTATTCAAGCTGGAGCTCGACGGCGCGCGCATCGTCTACTGCATCCTGGACGAGGGGCTGCTGCAGTACTTCTCGCACAAGGGCGGCGAGCTGCTGGGCGCCGTGCCGCTCTCGGGCGCCAAGGTCGACGTCTTCCTCCTGCCGTTCGACAAGGCCAGCGCCTGCGCGCACCAGTTCCGCGTCGACGCGCAGCCGCGCGCGGCCGTCGCGCCGGCCGGCGGCCGCCCGAGCCCCAAGCAGCTCCGCCCCAAAGTGTCCGTCACGCTCGCCGCCGCCACGCGCGAGCTGACCGACCAGTGGGCCGTCTCCATCCTCAACTGGAACCGCTACAGCTGGGACGACCCGCAGACGCTCTGCTCCTCCAAGGACGAGCTCGCCACGCTGCGCGGCCTGCTGGACACGCCGCCCGGCGGCGCGCCAAAGGCTAGCGACAGCTTCGTGCCTGCAGGCATCAGCCGCGCCGTGCAGCCTCTGTAGCTCCCGGCGACGGCTGCCCGCCCGCCCGCTGACGCGTACCCGTCCGTCTGTCCGTCCGTCTTGAGTACTCGTCGCGTCGCATTTGTACGTTGGAGGCGGTCGCGGCACTCGCCCGCTACTTGCAACGCCCGCCGGTGAATAGACTCTTGAAACAACCGAGCGCGCGCCAACGACTACTCCCACCCACCCAACGTACTTTACACCACCGGCGTGGGCTGCGGCATGGCCGGCGGCGACGCCCCCAGCAGCGACGCGCCTTGGTGGTCCAGACCCAGCACGCCGCCGCTGCTGTCGAGCGCCGCCTCGGACGTGGGAGCCCCGCTCGCGGCGGCCGCGGCCGCGGCCTCCTCCTCCTTGGCCATCTCGGCCAGGCGCGCCTTGGTGATGAACCGGCCGTCCTCTCCGCGCTTCCGCGCCTTGGCGATGCTGTGGCGCACGGGGTACGACGGCTTGTTGGACCAGTTGCGGTTCTCGCGCTTCTTGAGCCACCGCGCGATCTTCTCCTTCTTCTCCTCCTTCGAGCACGGCGGCGGGTACGACGGCATGGGCGGCGCCGACGCCCACTTGCCGCCCACGTGCAGCTGTGCCTTGCCGTAGCCGTAGCCGGCCGAGTAAAAGTCGTAGCCCGAGCCGTCGGGCAGGAGCGAGCCGTACGCGTACGCTGACGACACGCCCGGGTAGCCCGCCTGCTGCTGGTACGGGTTGTACATGCCGCCCATGCCGTACGCGCTCATGGGCTGCGAGTACGGGTTCTGCGCCAAGCCGCCGCCGCCGGCGAAGCCCGAGGTCGCCAGGCCGTTGTAGCCCTGGCCCATGGCGTAGTGCGGCGCCTGCGCCACGCCGTAGCCCATGTTGGACACGGCCGGAGAGGCGCCGACCGGCACCATGAGGCCGCTCACGGGCGCCGCCGCCGCCTCGTACGCGCGCTTCATGAACCCACTGCGGTCGCGCAGCGGCATGTTGATCTGCGCCGCCGCGCTGGCCGCGTACACGTTCGTGGGCGACATCTGCGGGTGGTTGAACGGGTCCGGGATGACTGTCGGCTGCGCAGGCGGCGGCGCCGGCACGAACCCTCGCGGCGTCGTGAGCATCGGCGGCCGAGCGACCGTGGGCGAGATGTGCGTCCCCGCCAGCGGCGGCGACAGCGCTGGCGCGCTCGACACGCTGCTCCCAGAGTAACCCATGTGCATGGACGCCGACGGCGCAAAGCCGCTCGAGGCCTGAGCGAGCTGGGCCGACGCGGCGGCCTGCTGCACCGACGCTTGGTACGCGAAGGGAGCGCCGGCGCTGTCCGCCGTGGCCATCGACGCGTTGTCTGCGGCCACCAGCGACGCGCTGAAGCTGCTGCTGGCCGCGTCGGCGCCGCTCTGGGCCCTCGGCGTGTCGCTCGTGCTCTGCAGACAGCGGCCGTCGCCACAGAGCACGCCGTTAGAGCAAGCCGCCGCGGCGGTGGGCAGGTCGAGCGCGAGCACAGGCACGTACGAAGCTGAGCGTAATGTCGTTCACCAGGCTCTCCGACAGCCAGTCGCTCGCGCTGCGCTTGGCCGACGGGTTCTGCAGCTCCTGCACGAGCAGCTCCTTGACGGCCTGGAAGTCGCCAGTGCTGTTGTACTTGTCCAACGCCTCCTGCAGCTGCGGCGAGTCGTTGTTGAGCAGCAGGTCCTTCAGGTGCCCGCGGTCCTCGCTGCTGATCAGGCCCTTGTCCCCGAGCGACTTGATGGCCGCCATCTTGCCTGTCCACGCCTCGTCGTCAGCCCCGCGCGCGAGCCCTCGCCGTCCGCGCAGTCGCACGCACCAGAGATGCTTCGGTAGCGCTTGTTGCCCTTCTTCCCGGCCGAGAGGCCGAGCAAGCCTCCAGGCGGGCCGGCGCCGCCGATCACTCCGCCCGGCGCGCCGCTAGCCGCCGGCGCTCCAGCGCTCGCTCCGTCTTGGGGCTCCGTCTTGAGCGCGTCCGCGCCGCTGTCCCCCGCTCTAGGCGGCTGGTAGTCCTCTCCGTGCAGGCACAGCACGAACCGGTCGTTCTCGCGCACGCCGAAGCGCAGTGCGCGCGCGTTCAGCTGCATGCGGCCGCGCGCCACGAAGCCGTCAGTCCTCTGTCTTGAGCCGCAGGGCGACTAGCTGCGAGCTGCACGCACCTCGGCCGCGATGCCGCCAGCCTCGGCCGGCAGCAGGAAGAGCCGCGCGCGCGTCGCGTCCGCCGCGTCGGCGCCGCGGCCGACGGCCGCCGCCATGGCCGCGATCACGGCGCGCCACGCGAGCGGCGCGGGCGGCAGCGCCACGACCTCGTCGTCCGTCTCGCGCTGCGCCGCACCGTCGAACAAGCGCACAAACACGCGCGTCGAGCCGCTCATGCTGTCGGGAGTCGCCGGGAAATCCGCGAGTGCAAGCGGCGGCGGCAGCGGCAGCGGCAGCGGCGGCGGCGGCGGGGTGCTTGACGTGACGTTCGGCGAGAAGCGCGCGAGGGGATAGTGAAGGCAAGTGAGTGCGGCGCGGAAGGTGTCGCCTTACCGAGGCACTGTCGAGCCTCGGCTTTTCTGCCCGGTCTGTTACGATCGTATTTGCAAGGGCATCGATAATAGAAAGAAGAATTACTAGGAACATGTAAGCAACATCGCATGTCATGCATCCGTTGTGCAAGGGTATCGGGGGAAGACGGAACCTTGAGCGGAGGAATTGACGCAGGTGGTCGGTTTGGAGGCAGACTTTGGTCAGGTTGGCTTCGCTCCAAGTCGCGCGGCTCGCCCGGATGTTTCTGGTCCTAAATGCGTTATTAGAGGTGAATTGGTATACCGCCAAGTCTGGAGCAGAAATCGCATGGAGCGAGAATATTCGAAACCACAGGCTTCGGAGCGACACAAGGCGTCTACCAGCCACAAGTTCTCCCCCGCCCCTAGCAACCTTCGCGCGACACGACGGTCTGATCTCCGTCAGCAATCCAACGACTGGCTCAATCCAACGCGCCTGCGCGTAATTTCACGCTGAAAACAACGCTTCAACGCGATCCAGCGATTCAGCGATCCAGCGATCCGGCCATCCAGGCGGACCTCGGTAGCTCCTCGCGAGGTGAAGCGAGGCGAGGCGAGGTGAGGCGGCCGACCGACCGACCGGACGTCTGATGGCGGCGCGCGCGCTGCTGCTGCGCGCGGCGGACTACGCCTGCTGCCAGCCCAACCCGCTGCAGCAAGCCTTCTACCTGCTGCTCGTGCTCGGCGGCTACGGCGCATTCCTCCTCGCCGGCGCGCCACGGCTCCCCTCGGTCTCGCTCAGCCGCCTCCACCTGTACACGAGCGCTGTCGCCGTCGCGGCCGCGCTCTTCTCGTTCGTCTCGGCGTGTACGACGGCCCCGGGTGTCCTCCTCCCGCGTGCGACTCCTCCTGCTCTCTTTGTCCGCGTCATCCCCTCGCGACCCGCGCTCACCGTGTCGGCTGGACGCAGAGACGCTGGCGGTCTTCGACAACTATGCGTACGACGGCGTGCTCTTCAGTAAGCGGTCGTGCCCGACGTGCCGGACGACCAAGTGCGTACCAACGTGCATCGCTCGCTCGTCCTCTCCGCTCGCTAGTCACGGGACCGATCGACCGACGCGCCGACTGACTCGAGTGCGACGCACCGCGCCGCCCGTGCCTCGCCGTCGCAGACTCGCGCGCTCGAAGCACTGCGTCGTCTGCAACATGTGCGTGCCGCGCTTCGACCACCGTACGGACTGCAGGCAGATCGCTCTGCCGGCTCGCCTCTTGGCTCTCTCTCTCGTTCTTTGCGCGTCCAGCGGCCGCAGACGAGTGACGCGTGCGCGCTGTCTGCGTCTCAGATTGCGGCTGGCTCAACACGTGCATCGGCGAGCGCAACCACCTTGCGTTCCTCCGCTTCCTCACGGTCTGCTTCCGATACTCTGCCGCGCTTCGGTCGGACCGAGGCAGACGCTCGGGCGATAAATTGACGCTCGCGCCATGCGTCCTGCCACCGCGCAGACCAACGTGGCACTGTGCGCGTACGGCTGCTACGTGCTCGGCTTGATGCTCTACGACGAGTACTCGGCGCTGCTGGGCGACGAGTTTCTGGATGAAGCCTCGGGTGTCGTCGTAGTCGGCGACGCGGCCGTCGTGGCGCGCTATCTACTCCACGCCGAGGCCGTGCTGTGCGTTCTCCTGGCTGTATGCGGCTTCATGGGTACGTCTCGCCTCCGGATGCGGCTCGCGCTGCTCCTGCCGACCGCTCCTTCTCACTGCAAGCGCGTTGGGACACCCAGGGACGGCGGTCGCCTGCTTCCTCGCCTTCCACTGCGTTCTGGTCGCCACCAACACGACCACGAATGAGTTCTTCAAGCGGAGGAGCCTGCGCGCGCGAGCCTGCGGCGACGGTCGTTCGCGCGTCGCCGCGAGTAGCCTGTCGTGGCGAGGACACGCGTACGACCTCGACTCGATCCTCGCCAACGCCTCGGAGATCTGGGAGCCGCGGTTCCTGGCTCGCATCGCTCTCGAGCGCAAGCAGCGCTCGAATTAGGCCGCCACAGGGGTGGAGAGCCCTCTGCTGTACGCGTGGAGGGCTAAATATACCGCACTCACCCTCTGCAACGCAGGACCGATGTCGACCGACGCGGAGTCCTCCATTCCTCACCACTAGTAGCGTTCGCCCGAGTCCACGAGTGCCGAGGCAGCTCACAAGATGCCGAATCGACCGGTGCCCTCGCCGCTCTCGCCCGACGATTTGTACGCGGTGGCGCGGCAGTTCGATGTGGACCTGGCGCGTGAGCCGTTCCTGCTCCCACTCATGAAGCAGGTCGCAGCGACGCCGGCCATGCCCGTGAGCCCTCGGCGCGACGAGGAGCAGGCGGTGGAGCGAGAGGATGAGCGCTACATCCGCGCGCAGGTCGCGCGTTTGCGAGCCGAGAACGCCCGGGCGGACCGAGAGCGCGAGGAGCCGCCGACGTGGATGGCGTTCGGTCTGGCCGAGGCAGGCGCCGATGTCAAGGAGCGCGGCCAGCGCGCGTACTACTTCGACTTTGCGACCGGGACGCGGCAGGAGCGCCACCCTCTCGTGCGCCTCGTCGGCGAAGCGACTAGGGCGGAGCAGCAGGAGACGGCCGACGCGCTGGCTCCCGCAGCTGTGGCAGATCCGCGCGTGTTCGCGCAGGCCGCTGCGATCCACCGCCAACCGGACATGAAGGAGTGCGTTCGTTAGCGGCTCACTGGATCGCTCGCTCGCTCGCTCACCCGTCACTGACGCCGCGTGTTGCTGCGTACACCGATCGTGCTCAGCCTCAAGGCACTCCAGGTCCTGTGTTTCCAGTCCTGGTGGACCGAGACGGCAAGCAGCAGTGGTGCGCGCCGGCGCGTGCAGCTCCGCATCTACTTCTCCATCCCGACGCGGCATTTCCAGGTCGCGCGCGACGACTCGGACTGCGTGTTCACCATCTCGCACGTGGCGCACCCGACGTCGGGCCGGCCGCTCTGCGCCTGGGACCTGCACGAAGGCGCGCGCATCCCGCTGCTCGGCCGGCTCACCACGCTCAAGCAGGCGACGCTGCTCACGCGGCAGTGGCTCGCACTGTACGCGCGGCTCTTTGTGCGCATGCGGTCGCAGTTGCAGGACGAGCTGGCCAAGTACGTACTCGCCGCCCATGGACGCGCCGATCGCGCGCGCGTGGTGTGCGCCGACCCGCATGCGCGCGACGGCCGCGCGCTGTCAAGCCTGACGATGTCTCCGTCAGCCATGGACACGTCCAGCGCGGCCGAGCTGGCGACGCTATCGCTGCGGCGTCTGCTGGACGACGTCGGTGTGCTGCACGACAAGCTCGCAGGCTTCCGCCCCGACATCGCGCGCCGCCTCTGCGCGCCGCTGGCTGAGCTAGAGGGAGTCTGAGCTCTCGTACTAGCGCTGTAGCTCTCTTGGAGCGCGCGAGCGTCCCTCACCTCTGCAACGATGAAGAAAGCACCGCCTTTACGAGTGTAGCCATGTGTAATCCCTCGATGGGTACACTCAATCGGTTTCGAAAGGGGAGCTCGTTTCGAATGGGTACACTTCATCGGCTTCGACAGGTGAACTTTCTGGCCGGTATAAATATCTACGCCGCCCCCATCGCCAGTCTGCGCTTGCGACTGTCTGCCTTGCAGTGAAGACTTCACGGCGCGCAGCGGTCGGCATGACGATCACGACGCGCTCCAAGCGCGTGTCGCCGTTCGCGGCCACCGGCAGCCAGCACCAGCCGACGCCGGCGGCCGTCGGTCCGGGCGCCTACGCCCCCGAGAAGGCGGTCACAAGCTTCCCGAGAGCCGCCAACGCCGACAGAGGCGACGGCGGGGCGTCGACGAAGCCGCAGTTCTCGGGCTTTGCCACGTCCGAGAAGCGCCACCTGAACGAGAACCGCACGACCTCGGCCTTCACGCCAGGTGACTCTTGCCGCTCTTTGACGCGTCTGCCAGCGCACTAGCCGCGCGGCCCTGACCACGCACGCCGCTCGCACGCTGCAGGTCCTGGCGCGTATTTGTCGTCTCCGTCCAGCGCGCCTGGGGCCTCCGCGCCGTCCAACGTCTTTGCGACCAAGGTGCGCTCTCTTTGCGTCGCTATCCTTCCAAGAGCAGCGGCGGCGGCTGACGCTCGTCCGCAGATCTCGCGGTTTGCACCAAGCGCGCCAGGGTCGAGCGTCTTCCGCGCGTCATCCATCCAGGACAACCCCGGGCCCGGCAGCTACGACGTCGGGAGCAACCAAGCCGCGCACGAGTCGATGGCGGCGGCGGCGGCGGCGGCGGGCGGCGCGCTGCCGCTGTCGGCGCTGCTGGCAGCCAACGCCGCGGGCCGGACGGCGGCGCCGGCCATCCCCAAGAAGGAGCAGAGCTATGGCTACATGGAGGGCGAGGGCGGGTCGCTGCGGCGACAAGCGCCGCCCGCCGCCATCTACTCGGGCGTTGGCGCCGACACGGTCGGCCCGGCGGCCTACAGCGCGCATCGGCCCGACTTCTTCGACGCCAAGCGCAACGCGGCTCCATCGCTGCGCTCCGGCGTCGAGCGCGAGGTCTGGGCCGAGAGCCTGTCGCCGCGGCGCGAGGTGCCGGGCCCGGGCGCCTACAGTCCGCACGGCGCCAAGGGTGTCGAGGACGAGGGCGGCGCGGGTCGCGGCGGCCGGCGGCGGCCGCGCGCGGGTCCGCGGCCGAGCGCCGTGTTCGCGTCCAAGGTTCCGCTGCTGCCGTCGCCAAAGTCCGCGGCGCGCTTCGACGCCGAGCGCGAGCTCGAGCTGCAGGCCAAGGAGGCGCGTGCGCGGCCGCGGGCCGACGCGCGGCGCCGCCGAGCGCAGGGCCATAAAGTCGAGGCCTTCGGGTCCACGACCGCGCGCGTCGAGCTCGCGGCGCAGCGGGACGGCCCCGGCGTCTTCACGCCGACCTTCCTGTCCAACCCCGGGCCGGGCGAGTACCATGGCGCTCGGCGGCGCGCGTCTCTCCCGGCGGCCGGGCGGCGGCGCGCGGTCGACGGCGTCGGCTTCTCGAGCGCCAGCGCGCGCGCGTGCCTCGCGCCGCCGAGGCGCACGGCCGGCAACGAGGTCGAAGGCGCGGCGCTCGGGCCTGGCGCCTACCGCAGCGAGACGCCGCGGTCGCTCGACCACTCGGTGCGCGCGCGGCTCGCGGTCGGCCGGCTCGGCGTCTTCGGCTCGACGGCGCCGCGAGACGTCTGGGCCGCGCTCGACCCCGACACGGGCGGCCCGCGACCGGGGGACCCGACGCCAGGCCCCGGCGCCTACCAGGCGCTCTCGCCCTCGGCCGCGCGCGTCTCGGCCGTCTTCAAGTCGGGCTCCTCGCGCTTCGCCGCCGGCGCCAGCGCCACGCCCGGCGTCGGCGAGTACGACCTGCGCGCGCTCGGGTCTCGGCGCGACGGCGGCGCCGCGGCCGCGTCGTCGGCGTCGGCGTCGGCGGCAGCGGCCTCGGCGGCGGCCGTGCCCTTCCTCTCCATGGCCGAGCGCGTCGTCTTTGACGCACGCGACGCCGCCGACGCGCCAGGGCCCGGCGCCTATGAAGGCGCGGCTGCCTTGCGCGCGAGCCGCTCGCGCGCGACGCTGGGCACTGAGCAGCGCTTCCGCGTCAAGCCGACCGTGCCGGCCGCGGTTGGACCGGGAGCCTATGCCATCCCGGGGACGGTCGGCACGCGAAGCTTCAACGTGACCATGGGCGCCAAGCGGTAGGCAGACAGGCAGGCAGGCAGGCAGGCAGACAGGCAGGCAGGTCGAGACACACGAGCAAGTCACGGGTCCGTCATCAATCGCCGGTGTTCATACTTACGCCGACGAGCGCCGCCACCGCAGGAACGCGCGGTAGGCAAAGAGCAGGAAGTCGCGCTCCGTGATGAGTCCGTCGCCGTCGTAGTCCATGACCTCGAGCAGGATGCCCAGCTCCTCCTCCGTCGCGTACGCGTCTGTCCGAGGCGCAAGCCGCCAGCCACATCGCGAGTCCGTCAGCTGTCAAGGATCAGGCCGTCTTCCACCCCTCCCTCCCTCCCTCCCTCCCTCCTCTCCAGCCACTCACCCGCGTCCTGCTCGGCCAGCAGCACCACGAAGCTCTCCTCCATGAGCACGCCGTTGCCGTTCACGTCCAGCAGCGTAAACAGCAGCTTGAGCGCCTGCCACTGCGGCTCCGAAAAGAGGCTCGCGGGGTTCACGTTCACCACCGCACGGTCGCCGTCCACGAGCGGCAGCGCCGTCGAGAGCACCGCTACCTGCGGCGCCGAGGCGCTCTGCAGCGAGCTCCAGTCGCCCACACTCATGCGGCGCGGCTTGGCGGCCGGCGGCGCCGTCAGCGGTGCGTCCGCCGCCGCGCCGGGAGCGTTGCCGATGCTGTGGCGCTCCTCGCGCTTGCTCGCCTCGCCCGTCGACACCGAGCGCCGCAGGATGCGCCGACCGCAGGCCGCGAGCCACGCTGGCTTGCCGGTCGACGAGCCCGGCGCCGCCTTGGGCCGGCGGCCGAACCAGCGCTCGTACACGCGGAGGACGCCGGGACAGAACTTCCACGCCGCCGGGCGCTCGCCGTGCTCGACGTACCCGTCCGACTGCTCGCTCGAGCGCGTGCTCTTGCGCTTGAGCGCAGTCTTGAGCTTGGCCTTGGGCGGCGCGGCCGCCGCGGGCGCCGCCGCCTCGGCCACCGTCGGCGACCGCGTCGTGCCCTCCACCTTGACGCTCGCGCCGACCGAGACCTCGAGCTCCTCGCCCGGCGCCATGCTGCACGTGCTGCGGCGCTCCGACCGGCGCTCCGACCGGCGCTCCGACCGCCGGTCCTCGCTCCCCGCGGTCTCCTCGCGCGCGCCGAGCGACGACACGAGCGAGAGCGAGTGGCTCGACAGCTGCAGCGCGAGGCGCAACTGTCGGCAGAGCCGCACGAGGTCGTAGAAGTCCACGGGCACGAACGGGAGCTGCCGCGCCAGCAGCTCCAGCATGGCCTCGTCCTCGCTCGCGCCGTGGCACTCGCGCTCCGCCGCGCGGCTGCGCGTGTGCTGCCGGAACTCGAGCAGCTTCTCCTTGGCGCCGGGCCCGCGCGCGTCCCACGCCACGCGCAGCGTCGCCCCCTGCGACAGCGCGGCAGTCCGTCAGTCGCTCGCTCGCTCCATGCTCCGCCCGTTGGCCGTCCATCCACCGGGCTCGGTCCTCAGCCGCTCCCAGGCCTGGCGCGCACCATGTTGTGGTTCGTGTTGCAGTACTCTGGCGCCGAGAAGACCGTGATGACCGGCGGCAGGTCCAGCGACTCGCGCTCGGCGTCGTCGCTCGCGGGCGAGTGCCCAAAGTGCTCGCGGAAGCCGTCCTCTTCGAGCTGCCGCCGCCGTCGCGGTCGGTCGCCGTCGCGGTCGGTCGCCGTCGTCGAATAGCGCCATGACAGCCAGTCAGTCCGTCCGTCAGTAGCGAACGCCGAGCAGCTCCGTTTGTCTCGAGCTCGAGCCGAGCCGACTCACCTCGTGCGCGCGGATGATGGCGAGCAGGTCGTTGCGCGCGAGGAACTCGCGGCAGGCGCGCTCGCTGAACGTGAACGAGCAGCCGCGCACGCCGTTGGGTGCCCAGTCCTCCTGCTGGTCGGCCGCGTCCTTGGCGGGGTCGGCCCAGAGCAGGTCGCAGAGCGCGCCCGACGGCTCCGGCTCGACGAAGCGGTCCACGAGCGCGTTGATGTCGTCGACGCGGCGGATGTGGGGCGACAGTCCGCCGTGGACCGCGAGGAAGCTGCCGCGCGCCGTCTCGAGGCGCGCGGCGAGCGGCATGGCCTCGAAGCACTTGACGACGCGGTTGTAGACGGCGCGGCCGTACTTGCGCAGGCACTCGGCGCGGAAGCCGTAGAAGGTGCTGAGGCTGCGGCACTCGTGGTTGCCGCGCAGCAGGTGCACGCTGCCGGGCAGCGCGGCCTTGAACGCGAGCAGCAGCAGCAGGATCTCGCAGGACGCGACGCCGCGGTCCACGTAGTCGCCTAGGAACAGGAACGGGTTGCGCGCCGACGGCAGTCCGTGCACGCGCAGGATCTCCAGCAGGTCCTGGAACTGCCCGTGCAGGTCGCCCACGAGCGTCACGGGCGCGCGCAGCGACAGCACGTTCGGCTCGAGCGCCATGGCGTTCGACGCGCGCCGCACGATCTCCAGCGCGTTCGCCACGCTCAGCCGTGGCGCGTCCTCGCCCTCGGCCTGCAGCGCCGCGAGCACGTCGAGCGGGTCCAGCGCCATGGGCGGCGGCGCCTCCTCGCGGTTGTTGTCGCTCGCGCTCGCGCCGGCGCCGACGCCGACGGCCGTCGCGAGCGGCACCGAGCCGAAGAAGGCCACCGTCTCGGTCGTCACCTCGCGCAGCGCGTGCTGCCGCAGCACGCGGCTGAACGCCGTCGTGTCCGTCGACACGCGCCGGTGGTGCGAGCCCTGCGCGCTCAGCCGCCGCATCGGCCCGGCCTCGGGCTCGCCGGCCGCGCGCCGGGCCGTCGGCGTCGGCGTCGGCGCCGGCCGCGGCTTCATGGGCGTCACGGCGCACGACGCAGCCGGCGACTCGTCCTGGTTCGAGCGCGGCAGCACCTCCAGCGGCTTGGGCCGGCGCGCGCGGCACTGCGGCGGCTGCGGCGTCGACGGCTGCGCCAGACCCGCGACCGGCGACGCGGGCGCCAGCGCCAGCTCGGGGATCGCGGCGCACGGCGGCGAGGCCTTGCCGTTGGCCGGCACGGACGCCAGGAAGGCGTTGAGCTTGCTCATGGCCGGCGCGTCACGTCACGTCGCGTCTCGTCGCGGGGAGACGGAGGAGGAGGAGGAGGATGGAGTGGCGGCGCCGGCGAGCGAGGACTGCGAGCGGGCGGGCGGGCGCGCGGGTAACGGACGCAGACGCGCAAGCGGGCGGGGCTATTCGCGACTGCGGGTGGTCGGCAACGGCCGCCGCGGGCGAGCGGTCTGCGCGGGGAATGCGGCGCCGGAGGAGTCGCCGCCTGCCTCGCCTCGCCTCGGCGCGGAGAAGCACAGCGCGGGGGAAGAAGCGGGCAGGAATAGAAGACCGCGTGTCGCCGAGGGCCTGGGTTTAGCGACCGTATGTCACTACTGATGGCCGAGCGGCGCGGTTGTCGTCGAGGATCGCATCTGGGTTTTGCGGCAGCGGGCAGTCAAGGAGGTGTAGGTGCGGAAAGGGAGTGGCGCGCCGCATCACCTCGGAAATCAGCCTGCTCGAGCGCCAACTCTTCGTCACGTGCCCCGCGGTCGCTCACCCGCCTCGGGCTCTAGTGTCGAGTCGATCGCCCGCGGGCGAATGCGCCGCGAAAGATCGCGAAACGGGCGGCGGCGGGCGGCGCATGTCGGCATGCGGGCGGGCGCAACGCTCTGGCGGTCACGGTACGCGTGCAAGGTGATGCTCCCGCGGCAACCAACCGTCCTCCGCGGCAACACAAGGGAGAGCGAGAGAGAGAGAGAGAGAGCTGTAGTGATACATGACGCACGCGTGTATTGAGGTGGCGATCCGCCAGCGCCGCCGTGGCCACCGCAGCGCGACGGGAGGATGGCTCACTTGGCCCACGAGGCGATCGCCAGGTAGTCCTGCACGAGCTCGTGCATGATGAGGTCGAAGTGCGGCAGGTACATGGCGAGCAAGAGCGACGTGGAGATGGTGGTGATGCCAGAGACGTAGTGCCAGCGGCGGTGCCAGGTCTCGTAGCGGTGGCCGCCCGGCAGGCCGCAGTAGAGCCACGTGAAGGTGCAGAGCAGCCCCTGGACGACCTTGACGCTCAGGATACCGTACCACTCGTTCGAGAGCGTGTGGTGCGCGAAGAAGACGAAGATGACGCCGAGCGTGCCGCTGATCACCGCGTCGACGAGCAGGAACTTGGTCTCCTTGGACCGGTGGAACATGGTGGACGCCACGGCCGCCCCCATCTGCAGCGCGCCGCACACGTACTGGTCGCACGCGAACGAGATGAGCGACGCCATCACGTACACGAGGTTGGAGAAGATGAGCCCGTCCTGCCACGCGCGCTTCGGGCGCCGGTTGCGCAGAGGGTATCTCCGCGCGCGTGTCGGCGCCGTGGTCGTGTTCGACGGTCGGCGCGCCGGCCGCTGGCGCAGTCGCGAGTCGAGCGCCGCGGCCCACGAGGGCAGCAGCGCCGGCAGGGACAGCGAGCAGACGCACATCCGAGACACCGGGAAGGAGTTGCGAGGCGTCGTCAGGTGCCGGCGGCGCGGCGGGTCCGGAAGTGATCGAGAGAGCCGCCAGCCGCGGAGGTTGCGCGCCAGGAGCCATCAGCGAGCCCGCGACCGTGTCACAAGCCCACAATCCGTAGCTTGACGTGAAACGGCCGTGGTTGGCTAAAATTAGGCAAGAGTGGGGGATGGATAATCCAGGGGTGGGGGAGGCCGTCGCTATATTGTCAAATTTGCGCTAATTCGAGGAGTCGAGGCGTCATCATTCCACGCTGAACAGTCGATCGTCCATTTTGAGCCCCTACGATCTTTGCATGACCTATGATAGATAATATGAACAATCCATTCTTGAATATGCAGCAGATCTCTTTCTATCCGCAGTGAGGTGAACATGCTTTCATATTTGATGGGTACCACCATCGCTTGAAAGAGAGGGTCGACTGTATGGACAAGTGATCGCCTCGCAGCTGCGGTGAAGCCACTGGAGGGAGGACGCTGATCATACTTTGATCAAGATACCTTCCCGCTCCCATGCGCCTGCACCGCCTGCACCGCCTGACCGGCGAGCACAATCGCTGAGCGACCGAGTCGGGTTGCCGACCGGCGCCGCCCAGCTACCAGCAGCAGCAGCAGCAGCAGCTCCGCAGGGGAGTGCCGCAACTCGCAGCGCCGGGTCACTCTTTGAAAGAGAAAGCGAGTCCCTTCCGCCAGGTCGGCGTGGCGTAATCGGACTGATGGTGCGGGTGGCGCGTCGTCCGAATGTTGACTCGGCAGCGCATTCACTTTGCTCTCCGACTGAAGCCATCTCTCCCTTCTCGGACACACCCTACACTCACGCGCGAGGAAAGAACACTCACGCCCGCCCGCTCCCCCACCCGCCCCGCAGCACGGGTCGTTGCGCTCGAGCGCGCTCCAAGTGGCGGCCGATGACCACGCCACGGCCGCGTCCCGTCAACGATGCCTCCAGCCCACATGCGCGTTCCGTCCGCAGAGCGCGTACGCCTGCTTTGGTACTTTATCAACTTTTGCGCCCTTTTCTGCAGAGAAGCGCATCCACTCTGTCTACAAATGCAAATTCATAAATGTTTCGGCTGCTTTGCGCAGTTCCAGATACATGACTGCTCCCTCCCAATCACCAGTCCGCCCAAAGCAGACCCAAATCGACCCGGAGGCTCGCACCAGTCCGCTCGCTCCCCCGCGCTCGTTCGTTCGCCCCGCCGCCATGTCGACGCCCCCGCCCGCCCCCACGGCCGCCCAGACGCTCAAGGGCTTCTCTGCGCTGTCGCTGGACACGCGCGCGCGTCCGTCGGCGGCCTCTGCGGCGCTGTCGGTGGACGAGAAGCTCGCCAAGCTCGCGGCAATCGCCGACGTGCCGACGCTGCCGGCCGAGGACGCCGCGCGGCTCCACGAGCTGCTCGCGGACGGCGACAAGGCGCCCGTGGCGTTCGACGGGTTCGAGCCGTCGGGCCGCGTGACGCTGGCGAGCGGCTTGCTGCGCGTGCTGAACGCGCGCAGGCTGCTAGCCGCTGGCTGCCACGTGCGCTTCCTGGTCGCTGACCTGCACGCTATGCTCAACAACAAGTTCGGCGGCGACCTGAAGAAGATCCAGAACGTCAGCGCATACATGGTGGAGGTGTGGAAGGCGCTCGGCCTGGACGCCGAGGTGGAGCCGAACTTCGAGGTGTTGCTCGCCTCGACCGAGACGGCGCGCCACTCGGGCGAGTACTGGTCGCGCGTGCTCGACGTCGCCGGCACGTTCACGGTCGAGCGTGTGCAGCAGTGCGCGACGATCATGGGCCGTAAGGTTGACGAGCCCACTGGCAACACGAACCGCGTCATGTACCCGCTCATGCAGGTCGCCGACAGCTTCCTGCTACAAGCGGACATCTTCCAGCTCGGCGCCGACCAAGAGCCCGCGAACGAGCTCGTACGCGAGTACATCGCCAAGAAGGAGCTGCCGCAGAAGCCAGTCTTCCTCTCGCACCCGTTGCTGCTCGGACTGAAGCAGGAGCAGCTCAAGATGAGCACGACGGACGCCGACTCGGCCATCTACGTGGACGACTCGGCCGCGGAAGTGAACACCAAGATCAAGAAGGCGTTCTGCGTGCCGGGTGAAGTCGACGGAAACCCGATCCTTGGGTACATGAAGTTCGTCGTGTTCCCGCTGCACCCGGAGGGCGTGACGCTCGAGCGGAGCGAGAAGAACGGCGGCAATCTCTCGTTCGCCACCTACGCCGAGCTCGAGACCGCGTTCGCTAGCCAGCAGGTGCACCCCGCGGACCTCAAGCCGTGCTTGGGCAAGTACATCAACGCGTACGTCGTGCTCGGTTGTGCCTAGGAGTCCGCAGAACTTGGCGGCCGAACTCACCAACCGGTGTATGTGTGTGACGGATGGATGCAGCTTGCTGGAGCCCGTGCGCCAGCACTTCGCGACTGGCGACCTCAAGAAGCTGTGGACCAACATCAAGAAGCTGAAGGTGTCGCCTCAGCCCGACGGCGACAAGCTCGTGACACTGTCGATCCCTGGCTTCCCCGAGACGGAGGACCGCGAGTGGAAGCTGTCGGAGCTGTCGCTGGACGAGCGCTACGCGGTGAGCCGCTCGGTCGGGGAGGAGTGCATCCAGGACAGCGAACTGCGCGCGCTGCTCGAGAAGAAGGCCCACCCCGTGTGCTACGACGGGTTTGAGCCCTCGGGCCGCATGCACATCGCGCAGGGCGTGCTGCGCACGGTGAACGTCAACAAGCTCACGTCAGCCGGCGCGGTGTTCCGCTTCTGGGTCGCGGACTGGTTCGCCATGCTCAACAGCAAGATGGGCGGCGATCTCGCTAAGATCCAGACGGTCGGCAAGTACTTTGTCGAGATTTGGAAGTCGGCGGGCATGGACATGACGAACGTGCAGTTCCTGTGGGCCTCGCACAACATCATCGCCAATGGCGACACGTACTGGCTGCGCGTCATGGACATCGCGCGCCGCACGACGATCGCGCGGACGGTCAAGTGTTGCACGATCATGGGGCGGCAGGAGAAGGCCGGCATGCCTGCGGCGCAAATTCTGTACCCGCTCATGCAGTGCGCCGACATTTTTTGCCTCAAGGCGGATATTTGCCAGCTTGGCATGGACCAGCGCAAGATCAACATGCTCGCGCGTGACTACTGTGACCTGATCAAGATGAAGTTCAAGCCGGTGATCATGAGCCACCACATGCTCATGGGGCTCAAGGAGGGGCAGGCGAAGATGTCCAAGTCTGACCCCGAGTCGGCCATCTTCATGGAGGATGCGGCCGAGGACGTGGATCGCAAGCTTACCAAGGCCTTCTGTCCCGACGGCGTGGTCGAGGCCAACCCGGTGCTGGACTACCTCAAGCACATTATCTTCGCGCGCTACGCCGCGACGGGCGTCACGGTCCCGACGACCGACGGCCAGGAGAAGACGTTTGCCACGTACGAGGAGCTCGAGGCGGCGTTCGTCGACAAGCAGATCAAGAGCGAGGACCTCAAGACGGCGCTCGCCAAGTACCTAAACGAGTACGTGGCGTTGGACGCTGGCGGGTATTGTGCTGCGCTGACAACTAACGGACGCGGTGGCGTGCTTTGCGGCTGTGGTGGACAGGATCCTGGAGCCCGTGCGCCAGCACTTTTCGCAGGGCGAGCCGAAGGAGCTGCTCGAGAAGGTGCGCTCGTACCGTATCACCAGATAGACGGCGGGCGGAGCAGGGTGCGCGGCCGTCACGAGTCGGCGGGAAGAGCGCGTAAGCTGAGAATCGAGAGCGCGGTGTGCGTGCTGACTGATCTGACTGCGCTCGGGTCGGAGTTGCTGCTAGTGAATCCATCGAGTATGTCGGGCACCGCTGCAATGCAGTGTTGGACAGCTCGCTGGCCAGTCTGAACGCAGCTCGACACCGCCAGCAGTGTTTGATAGCTCTTGCTGCCGCGAGGATCTGTGCGTGCGTGGCGTGCGGCGCCAGGACAGGAGCATTGCGGTGGATGCACGGCACCCGCTCGACGCGCTGCTGATCTCCCGGTAGCTAGCGGAGCTGTTGGCACTGGCTGCGCTTGGCGTCGGACCTCCTTTGCGCGGTGGATTGGCCACGGCAACGAGTCCGTCTCCGGTACTGTTCCTGCGCGCCACCTGCTTTCCAGCAGCCATACGGAGACCAAGTGTCAAGCATGTGATTCTCTCCGTCGCGCGCTTTCTGTCGTCCAAGGGAATCCCTGCCGCTCCACTCTTTGAAAATGGCATCACAACAAGGCAACAATCCAGACGAAAGCCTTCAGTTCCCATTGAGACATACAGCGATCGTGTATGGCTGGAATGTCGAGTTTTGGTTCGGTCAAAACTCTTTTCGAATATGGGACGGGGGCAAAGGGCAGTCGCATGGGAGGCGGCGCTGGGTGCTAAGGCATGCCACAAACCGCGACTTCTGGATTTTTGAGAACTCCAGCGGACTGTTCGCATACACTCGCCAAGTATAATCCAGTGAAACGGTTCCTGAACGACGCTCTGGAGTTTTGAATGCCCAGAGGAATTCAGATCTTTGACTCATGCTGGAAATTCCAGAGTAACCTCCCCAGGGTACGCGTCTACGGTGCATACCGGTCGGCCGGCAGTCAGTCGGCCGGCATTCCGCAAATCCGCCCGCGCCGACGCGTGCTCGGATCGACAGGCAGGCGGCCGGCAGACTCGCCATGGAGGCGCGCGCGGCGCCCGCGAAGCCCAAGCTCTCGCTCGGCCGGCGACTGCAGCGGCAGACCACCAAACTCTTCGCGTGGAGCCACGGAGCGTCGGCCTCCTCCTCCTCCTCCTCCTCGTTTTCCCCCCGCGGCGGCACCAGTAGCAGCAGTGGCAGCAACCACAGCAACATCAACAGCGCGCGCGTCGCGTCGCATCGCGAGGGCTCGAGCCGGACGCCAGCGGCCAGGAGTCGTCGCAGCCGCACGGAGCCGCGCGAGGAGAGCGCGTCGCGCGCGGGAGGTCTGTCGGCGACGGCGCGAGTGGTGGAGCGGCCGATGGAGCGACCGGTGGAGCGGCCGGTGGCGGCGCAGGCGGCTCGCGAAGACGCAAGGAGCGACGAGGACGGGAGCACCGATACGGAGGAGCAGAGCAGCCAGCGCGCAGACACTGGCGGCGGTGCACGGCCGCGCATCGGAGAGCAAGGAAAGGTCGAGAACCGCGTGAGGCTGCTGGATGTGGGCTACGCCTCGGTCGTGGGGTCACAGGACCACGACAACGAGGACCGCCTGCTGCTTCGGAGCAACGAGCACTTCCACTTGCTCTCGGTCATGGACGGCCACGGCGGCGCGCTGGCTGCCTCGTTCGTAGCCGAGCGGCTCTTTGAACGCCTCGAGGCCGTCTACAGCCTCAAAGGCGGCTTCCCCGCGGACGCAGAGGGTGACCGCGCACTCGAACGCATGATGCAGGCGCTCGACGACGAGTTCTGCGCGCTGGCGCGGCAGGAATCCGATCTCAGCGGCGTCTGCGTGCTCGCGCTCGTTCTTTTCTTCGACGAGCTGGAGACGCACTCGGCCCACAAGCTCGTGCTCAATCTGGGCGACTGCCGTGTCATCCTACGCGAGGCAGTGGACGCAGGGGCTGCGCGCTCGGCGCTCGGCGCGCGGGTCATGGCGCTCTCGACGGACCACTGCGCATCCAACCGCGCCGAGAAGATCCGCATCTGCGAGAACGGCGGCTACGTGCGCTTCGGGCGAGTTGCGGGGCTGCTCGAGCCATCTCGCAGCATCGGCGACATCGACATGAAGGAGCCCGAGATGAAGGACTGGGTGATCGCCACGCCTGAGATCCGGCGACGAGAGCTCGCGGTCGGCCGCAGTCTGCTCGTGCTAGCGACGGACGGCGTCTGGGGCGTCCTGCCCAACCACAAAGTCATGGAGGTCGCGCTCGAGGCGCTGGCCGCGCCACGCGCCAGGCGGAGGAGAGGTGCGAAAGGCGCTGCGGAGAACGCCGTGCGTGCGATCGTCGAGGCCGCGCGACTCAAGGGCAGCGTTGACGACGTCTCCGTCATCGTGGTCGTAGTATGAACGGAACGTGGATTCAGCACCTCAGCTCCGCGCTATCGCGAGGCGATGCCTGACTAGGCTCTTCTAGCGCAGGCGCGCTCTCGCGACGGTCATCAGCCGACGATCTGCTTCCAGGCGTCCTCGAAGGCGACGCCCTGGTCGAGCTTGGCCTGTACGGCGTCAGCCGTCTCCTGGCCGTAGATGCACCGCAGGATCCGCAGCTTAGGCGTGCGCTTGCGCGACTGGTAGCCCTCGTGCATTGCGTCCGTGTAGTCCTGGATGCGCGCGAGCGCGAGCAGGTCGTCCCGGACCGGCATGAGGTACGCGCCGGCGACGACTTGCTCGCCGCCCTCGAGCGTCACGGCGATTTCCTCGCGCACGTAGTAGCGCTCGTCGACGCCCTCGAGCAGATCCAGCGCCTCCAGCGCGTCCGCATCCACGCGGTATAGTTCGCCGGGCACGGTGTAGCCCTGCTCACCTGCCGGCGCGCGGAACAGACACGGCACGAAGCGATCCTTCTTGAGCACCATGATGAAGTCCTCACCCGTCGTGCGCGCCGCGCCAACAAACTCGGCCTTGCCCCGGTCGATCGACGGCTTCAGGTACACGTTGTAGTTGTGGTAGCCCGTCTTGAGCGTCCCGTACACGAACACGAGCGCGTCGAGCGCCATCGTCCGCTCTCGGCCGGCGCGACGGCTTGCTTGCGTTCCCCCTCTTGCTTTGTGGCAAAGGCGCAAAGGGAGCTGCTCGCTCGCCCCTCAGACTTCATCAGAGCCAGACTCCGTCTCAGATCAATTTTGTCGACGCGCGGCGCGTCACCAATGTGGCTACATGTTGATGAGTGTGTGCATGACATGGTCTGGGAAGCAGAATGGAGCTGCCAGCCTGCCTGCCTGCCTGCCTGCCTGCTTGCCTGCCTGCCGTCCGCGAGCACGACGGCGGAGGGGAGGCCTACGGAACCGAGATGCCCTCCGGCAGGCGCAGCGCTTGGTTGTCGCCCGCGTACTCGGGGATGCGGGGGAACGTCAGCAGCTCGTCGCGCACGGGCATGGCGTACCCGAAGCACGCGATGCGCTTCCCCTGGTCCGGACCGTCCAGCAGCTCGACCTCGAGCGTCTCGCGCACGTACCAGCTGTGCTCGACACCCTCGAGGAGGTCCAGCTCCGCGAGCGTGGCGCTGTCCACGCGGAAGAGCTCTCCTGGGACCTGGTACCCGTCGCGGCCCGGCGCGTGGTACATGCACGGCACGAAGTACTCGGGGTCAACCACGAGGTGGAAGTCGCTCGCGGCCGTCTTGGCGGCGCCGACGAACTCGGCCTGACCCTGCGCCTCCGCCGGTGCCAGGAACCGCTGATAGTTGTACAGCCCGCGCTTCAGCGTGCCGTACACGAACACCGTGTGCTCCGGACTCGAAGGCATGCCGAGAGCGGCGAAGCGCGGCGTGCAGTCGGCGCGAGGGGCGATCGATTGACCGAATGATCCGTCCTCAGACCGGCGGCGACGCGAATGAATGTGCTTGTCAGTCTGTTGGAATCTGCCGAGAGTGAATGCGTGAGGGGTACGCGGTTACGCTATAACCACACCCGTAAATGTAGCCCTCGACGGACCTCAATCAGCCAAACGCGGAAGAAGGAGCGGCCAGCGCCGACGCCGACACCGCTGAGCGGCCGATCGCCATGCAGACCGCCGCTTCCTCGCAGCAGCGACCGCATGTGGGCCGGACGAGCGCGGACACAGGTGCGTGGCTCGTATGTGCGTCGGTCGGCGCGAAGGTGCGCCGCTTTGTCCCTTTCGTCCGCGCGCTGACGGACCTCCCGCTCGCGGCCGTACCGCAGAGCCCATGATCCAGACGGAGTGCGTGGACGTGTACCTGCTGCGGCCGGAGGAGCCGCGCGAGATCGAGCTCAAGGACTTCACGATTATGAAGCCCAAGAACAACAAGCTACACCGCCTGCTGCGCTACTACCCGCGCTGCGAGATCTCGTACCGCGCAGTGCCGCCGCCACCGCCAGAGGAGAAGCTCGTCACGTCTCCGCGCGGGACCACGACGACCGTCGTGTCGACCGCGACGCATCGCCACAACGGCGGCTTCAGCAACCCGGGCCGCACGACCGAGGTCTTCCGGCTCAAGCGGCAGCTGTTGGCCGAGTACATGGCCTCGCTGGATGCGGGCACCGACCCGGTCGGTCAATTGGGCGTCGGCCCCACTGGCCGCAACGGACTTTCAGCTGTCAGTGCGGACGCGGCGAGCTCCAGGTACGTTGGAACAGGCTCGTGCTGTCCAATGGATCCGGCGGTGGACTCCATCGTAACCCTCCCGCCTGGCGTCGTTGGCAGGTCGAGGAGCGCGCCGGCGTCGCCAGCAAGCGAGTTGGAGCGCCGCCAGCCGTTGCCCAAGTACGAGCGGGTCCCCGTGGGCGACGAGGAGACTGTCCCGCTCACGAGCGAGCGCACTACTCCCCTGACGCTGGACGAGCGCCTCGAGTACATCACCAACCTGTGGCCGAGCCTCGCGCCGACCGACCGAGACGAGGAGATCATGGACTACTACGGGATCGAGGTTGAGATCATCTCGGAGGAGGATCGCGCCGCGCAGCTCAAGCAAGCCGCGGCCGAGTCGAGCAGGAGCGAGGCGGTCGCGATCAAGCAGGAGGGCTCTGGGTCCGCCGCTGCGGCTCCGTCGACGCCGCCTGCGTTGACAAGCAGCGGTGCGGATGGCTTGTCGTCGTCTCCAGCGACCCCGGAGCTCGCGGTGGAAACGCGGAGTGCGTCTCTGCAGAAGCAGAAGGAGGCCGAGGGCGAGAAGCTAGTTAAGGCGACCAAGCAGGACGACTGGGTGCAGTGCGACAAGTGCCAGAAGTGGCGGCGCTTGCCGAGTGCGTCTGCGGGCGGCTCGCCTCCTCTCCTCTCTCTCGTCAATCCGGTAGACGAACTCCCCGACTCACCGCTCTCTCTCTCTCT
>JAADYC010000208.1:0-30193 GCA_023338135.1 Phytopythium kandeliae | reverse complement strand
CGGCAACTTGGACGTCGACGCCGTCGAGTACGAGCCTCGGAGGCGGCCGCCCCGCCGAGGTCCGGCGCCGAGCATCAGAGACTTGGTCAGGTTAGCCATATCGACGTCCTCGCCGACGCTTTGACTGCGCTGGAGCTTGGTTCCGCCCCCGCGCGCGGCCGCTGGGAGGACCGCTGGCAGGATGGCATGCGCCACCACCTGCGTCGGAGGGTCAGCGGGCGGGACGCCGTCCTCTGCGACGGCGCGCCGCCTGAAGACGCCGCCAGCTCCGCCGCCGCCTCGGATAGGAGCCCGCGCGGGACTCGTCTCTTTGACGGGCAGGTACACCATCGGGATGGACGGCGCGCACGCGTTGTCCTCGTTTCTCACCCGTAGCGACAGCACCGCGGGGCAGAGCGGGGCGACCGTGGAATCTGGGCACGCATCGCCGAGGCGCGCGAGGTCCACGGTCGAGTGGTGGGTCTCTTCCCAGCACGCCTCGCACAGCACCGAGAAGCACGGCGCGCACCAAAGCAGCGCCGTCGCGAGCGAGCACGCGCTGCAGAGCAGCACGCGTTGCTCAGGTTCTTCCTCCGGCGGAGACGCTGAGCGCTCATCCGCGGCGGCGTCGGCGTTGTCTACGTCCGCGGCAGCCGCGGCCGACGGCGACTGCGATGGCGGCGCTTCGGCCTCGACCCGTACTCCATCGGCGCTGGTGCTTGTGGCACAGCACGCCTCCTTGGATGGCCTGCTGGCTCGCTTTCCCTCGCGAGTGCCCTCGTCCCTCGCCACTAGAGCGGGAACTAGACCAGCAGTCATATCCGCTGGTCGCGCTCGCTCCCCATTCAGCGTGGGCTTGCGCTTCCACGAGCTGCGCAACTGCACCGCTCGCTGGATGCTCACGCAGTGCGCGTCCCTGGCTTCGTCCATCAGCAGCCCGGGAGGCGCTCGATGGAAGCCTCGAGGATGCGTAACAGTGAGGGATATTGGTGCACGCTCGGGCTCGTCGCGGCTCTGCGGCTGCTGGTCCGCTGCTTCTCGAGACCAGCAGCCTCCGCTGGAGACGGCTGGGTCCCCACTGCTTAGGCACCGAGGCGGATGGCGCGTATCAAGTACCTCGCCGCTCGTAATACCCGACTTCCAGAGCGGCAGCAGCGGCTGGACATCCCCAAGTTCCTTCACCTTCCTCGGCTCGTCTCTTACGCCGCCACCGCTCTCGATTAGCGCCGCGTCTGCCTGCTCGACGAGGTTGGCTACGATCCAGTCAACCGTGGTGGTGTACTCGTCGATGGAGCAACCTGGTTTGAAGTGGTGAAGCGCAGGCTGGATGACGCTGCCGACCACGAACTCCAGGAACTCGTCGAAGGCCACGTACTGCGTGCTCGCCTGCCCCGAGCGTCGCCAGAACGTCATCGGTGTGCGCCGCGCCGACGTGAGGGAGATGCCCACAGATTTGCACAGCTTGAGCACTGTCATGCTGCACTCGAAGGTCGACCTGGTCTGCTGCTCGGCGGGAGTCGCCGGGTCCGCCGGACTTGAGGGCGACATGATCTCCCACAGCGCCAAGAGACGGCTGCGCACGAAGCCGCCGGTCCGCTCGTCGTTGGCCTGCTGTGCTCCGAGAGCCGACTTTGAGGGCTCTTCTAACGGAGCCGATGTTGGTATGGACCTAGCGGTCAGAGGCGCGCACAGGTTCGAGAGATCTGGCTGCTGGATACCACTTGCTCGGCGACGCCCAGCGCTCACGAGTCCAGTCCGCTTCCGTATATAAGTCGCCAGGCTGTCCCGCGGCAAGGAGAACTCCATTGCTTCAAGCTGCCGCTGGCGGAGGACCTCCATGACTGGTCGTCCCGCGTCGACGTCTGGTTGGTCGTGTGCAGTGCGAGAGCGCTTTGGTTCCTCGTCTAGCTGGCTTGGTGCCGTTGGTGCCACCGTTGTGGACGGTGCCGAGTAGCGAGCAGACTTCTTGGGTCTACCGCTGCGTGACGACGGCCGTACCTTGTCCATTGTCGCCAAGTACGCGTCTAGTCTCAACGGGATGGCACCACCTCCACTGCCGTCGGACCCATGTTTGTTGCTGTTGTTGCTGTTGCGAACAGGTTCTGCCAGGAGCTGGTCCGAGTCAAAGTCGCCCCAGCCCTCGATGGCATCGTCAGCGAGCGCGTCGGGGACGCTCTGCTTTCTGGCGCTAGCGGACTGCTGCTCGCGTCTAGCGGTGTGGCATCTGGCGCTTTGCTTTGCCGGCGAAGACGCAAGCGCAGTGCTGGGGCGACGGTCGTCGGCCACCGCGACCTTGACGGGACTAGAGGCTGAGTACGAGTTCCGGTTTGGTCGCTCGAGGCTCCGGCGCGACGACTGCGGCGCCTTGATCGGGAGCATAGCAGAGAACGCAAAGCTCGCATCAAAGACGGAAATCCCGCCGATATGCGTATCGGTGGGGCGTACCAGCGACTCGGGGTTGTCTCTCGACGTCAGGACCATTGCAAATGATGCTTGTGCGCCGTCGAATCTGCTTGAGAGCACTTCTGGACGCAGTGGCTGCAGTGTACACCATGAGCTCTCGTTAGGCGTCCGACAGCGACAATCTCGCTTGATACACAGCTAATTATAGATCGCCGCACATTTAGACGCACCTTTGGCCGCTCTCCCTTCGTCTCGCCATCCAGTCTGACGGCCCCCGCGCAACGCCGAGGACTGTCGACGATTACGCGCCAATGACGCACGTCGGTGCGCCATCGCGCCGCCACGAGAGTTCGCTTCGGCGTCCCAAGCGAGGAGCGGCGGCGACAGGAAGCCGAGGGTGCGTAGAGGTCCAGTGGCGGTTCTTGGCACCACACAGCGCTGCCCGCCCGACCGGAAGTCCGCGACGAACCGATGGCGAGAGCTTGTCCACGCCTCGGGTCGACTTTTACTACTATGGGGCTCCACCGGTGGCAGATGCGCCAGTGATCAATTCGCCGTGTCAGCGCCAGACGACCGAGTCCTTGCGTGTGCTTGACGGGCTGACAGGGGAGACGCAGCGCCAGGCCGCGCTCGATCGCCTCATGGCCGAGATGCGTGATCTCATGGCGCAGCCACAGCGGTCGGCTGCGTGCTCGGATGGCGTGGCACTACAAGCGCGCGCGAACCGCAAGCGCTCGTCCGTATTGCTCGATAGTCTCAGGCTCGGAGGCGGGGGCGGGGGCGGGGGCGGGCCGAGCAGCGGCGTGAACTTGCTGCCTCAGCGAAAGCGGTCGACGCTCGGGCTCATTGCCGACTCGAGAGGGCGACTCGCGGACGACGAGGAGGAGGAAGAGGAGGAGGAGGAAGCGCTGGCGGACGCGGACAGCTGCGGGGGCAAGGGCGGGGGCAAGAGCGGAGACGCTGTGCTCAGGAAGCCCTCCATGGCGGCCACCAGCTCTCCAACGCGCCAAAGGTGGAGGAATCGCGACGCCGAGGAGGAGCCGCAGTTCGTGTGGCAGCAATCCGCGACCGCCAGGCTGGCCGACGACCTGCCGTTGCGGCTTGGTCAGCCCGCCAGACCTGCGGCTGCCGATGCCGCCGCCAAGTCCAGCGCGTCGCCACGTCCGCCGGAAGCCGCGTCGCCAGCGCCTCGAGCCCCCTACGGCGCCTGGTACATCCCGCAGCGCCACTGGTGGCCGCTACGGCAGCTCGAGGAGCAGGAGGCGGGAGCGCCAGCGCCAGCCCCGCCCGCGCACGGGCACTGCCACCACGGACCGTCCGCCGAGCGCCAGCACAAGCCGCCGCTGCCGCCCACGAGCTCCGCGCGGAGCGGCGGCGGGCGGCGTCCGTCGGTCCGCGGAGCGTCCGGTGCGCCGTCCTCGGCATCGGCTTTGGCGGGGGCGGCCAGCGCGCAAGTTCAACTGGCGGCTTCGTACATCGGCTGCGAGTACCGCAACTACCTCGTCGCGACGGGGTCGCCCCTCCCGCACTACCTTGAATAGACTAGCGCGCGGCGCCGGATCATCCCTCCGCTCGGAGGAAGGATCCTTTACGGTGGTACACCCTGCTTGCAGTTGAAGTTGAAGATCGAGGCTCGGCAACGCACGCAGCTCGCCGTTTTACAAGGATGCATCCGCGTCGGTTCAGTTGCAAAACACCAATCAACCAAGCTGCCGCTTGGGTCCGCAGACCTCCGACGACGGCGCACGCGACCCTGGCAGGGCATTGCGCTGCGCGTCCGACTCGAGGAGACCTCTGCAACGGCGGGCAGGCTGGCGGGCGGCGAGCGGACAGGCGGGACCAGCGGACTGCCGTGCTGGCGCTGCGATGGTAGGAGCTCTTGCTTCCTGCCTGCTCCATGCCTCCTGCCTTGCGCAACCCGAGCGCGCTGAATGGGATGCGCGGCTGAGTCCGATGGACTCACTGCCGCGCACTGGAACTCACTCGCTCACTCACTCGTGCCGGGTTCTCTTCGTGTCGCATGTCGAACGCGAAGCGGGAAGCGCGCGGAAGAGGGCGAGGCGCCTTCCTCCTCCTGGCGGCGCAGCGGCGGGATGGGGCGCGATTTCTGTGTCCGTGAGTGCACCAGGCAGACGATGGTGCACGCACGCATGGTGAGGCGTTGGGGCTGGTGCCGGTGCGCTGTGCTGCGCCGTGCTGCGCCGTGCTGCCGCGCCGAGTCAGTCTGGACTGTGGAGACCAGCTCCTGCGTGTGCATTGCTGCGGCGGTCCGGTACGAATGTCTCATGAAGCACCCTCTGCTTGCACGCTCGTACCTGCGCATGGGCTCGGCGCAACACGGCGCCTCCGCGCCGCGCCAGCTGTGCGCTTATCGCCGGTTGACTGTTCGCTCGTGGTCGTTGTCAGGACGGGGCGGAGGGTGACGACGGTCGCCGCTGTCGGTCGCTGGCCAGCGGTGTGGCGGTCGCAACTAAACACCCTCCACGGTCAAGCGTTCGCAATCGCGCTGCGCAATGCCGCAATGCGACGTGAGTGCCTTGCATAGATGACCGGTCCGTGTCTTTGTGCTGTGCGTCCGACCGGTGACGGCCAGCCGACATGACGCCGGCGACGCAGCCTAGTCGGCTGCGTGCCGACGCTCGAACGTTCCCGGCGCATGGGCATGGGCCGGCCGCGCTGCCTCCTCCGCGGCGTCGCGACTCGAGTGCGGCCAGGCGAGCGAGAGCGATCGCGCGTGCTGGCGCAGGCGGCGTCGCCGCCGTTGTGCTGCTGGTCTGCTCACACTGCTCGCGGCCCACCGGCCAATAATACTGATAGCTGTTGTCGATTTCGTACAAAGCATCCGCTCGCTGGCTCGAGCGGCACTTGCTGTTACTGCTCCTGCTCCTGCGTCCGCACTACTGTAGTCCAACACCCACAAAATAACTATAAGGCCCTTGCGCCTGACGCGCAGAGCGCCATCCGAATCGGCGACTCCGCGTGCCGCCGCAATAGATACCGAGCGCCGTTCGCGCGCTGCCGTTCGATCCGCAAGCGCTGTCGCCGCCCCCTCGCGCGCGTCTCCTTCTCCCCGCGATCTTGTCCGCGCCGCGCTTGTTCTTCTGGTTCCGCTGCTTATTCGGCGGGAGCTGTGCAGCTCCCGCTGTCTCTCCTTCCGCTCGGGAAAGGTTGTACCGCTCGGTGCCGCCGTCGATTCCTTCCGACTGGGCGGGCGAGCTGGTTGCGCGGCGCCGGCGAGGGTCTGCGCCTGCTGGGGTGGCGGGTCGGTCGGGTCCCATCGCTCTGCGCTCACATGTGCTCGCGGTGGCACTCCATGCAGAGGAAGAGCGAGTCCGACTTCTTGCCGAACTCGCAGGGAAAGTCGATGCGGCCCGTCTGGAGCCACCGCTTCGTGAGGAACTGCTTGAACGCTTCGAGCACGTCGCGGAAGAAGTCGCCGAGGCGTGCGAAGATGTCGCCCGTCGACTGGAACGCCACCTCGCTCGCAGCGCCGCCGAGCCCGCAGCACTGCTGCGCGAACGCCGCCAGCTCGCTCACGGACGCGTCGCGGATGTCCTCATCGCAAATGAACGCCAGCAATTGCTCGACGAACGCTCCCACGAGGTGCCACGCGAGTCCGAGTCGAGCCTGCACGATGCCCTGCAGCTGGCGGCACGCGAACGGCACCGACTGCAGCATCTGCTGCAGCTGACCGAACGAGAACGACATGCCGCGCTGGTAGTACGTGAACACGTCCTGCAGGTACTCGACGAGTGTCGCGAACAGCCGCGGCGCCGTCAGCGACTCGCATCCGCCGCCGTTCTCTCCCCCGAGTACGCGCGGCTCGCCGTAGAGCACGTGCTGCGGCGAGGGAGACACGTCGTACAAGCCGAGGTCGCTACCGAGCACGGGGGACGCCTCCGGCTCGTCTGCGAAGCCTGGCGCGCGCAATGTGCGCGGCAGTAGCACCGGCGCGTCGTGGTCGCGGGCGGAGGCGCTTCCGCGTGGCGGGGAGAGCTTCTTGAAGCCCATGGCCTCGTCCATCGAGCACTTGGAGATCGTGCGCTTGAGCATCGACGACTTGGCCGGGTCATGGGGCCGCACCACCGCGCTGTCCATGGCGCGTGTGCGAGTGTGGAGGCCGCAGGTAGAGGGACCGAGCCCGCTCCCGGTTCGCCAGGCGCAGAGCTTCTCCCTCGCGGGAAGAGGCGCCGGCAGAGAGGGTGGGCCGCGACGAAACCGACGGCGCTCGCTGGAGAAGCCGCCGGATCGGGAAATGGCGGCGGGCGGCGCGCGGCGGTCGCGTTAAACGCGCGGCGGCGGCGGCAGTGGTGGCGGCGGTGGCGGTGGCGGCAGCGGCAGCGGCAGCGGCGGCGGCGGCGGCGGCGGCGAGCAGGCAGGCGGGCGAGCGAGCGATGGCGGCCGCCGACCAGACCGCGGATTGAATACTGCAAGCCTTGCTCGCGCGGAGGAACGTTCGCGGCGGGAGTACCGTACTTTGCACTTGGGCCGGCACTGTTGGACGTCGCCGCGAAAGCGAAAGCTTGGGAATGGGAGCGACGGATAATCTTCAGGTTCTTCTTGTTCCATCGATGGAACCTTGGCGGGGGGATGGGCACGCAAGCCGGCGGCGGCGGCGGCTCGGTCGGCCATACAGTCCGCGAGTGATCAACGCCGCGACGTACGCATGTACCGGCCACAAGCTCTGCAATCCTGGCCACGCACTGTACGTACGCGCGGCGTACAGGCGATCTACTCGAGCGTGTCGCCGGCAAGCATCGGCTGGCTGGCGGGCCGCCGCACACAGCCTTCGCAGCGCGCGCTTGTGCTCGAGCGCGTTGGGATTTCGCCCGGCCGGCCGCCTGACCGACCGTCGCCGCCGCCGCTGCCGCCATCGCTGCCACCGCAGGGTTCGCCTCGGCTACTCCCTCCGCCAGACCGCCCTTTCGATTTTCTTCCCGGCTGGGTTGGCAGCGGCCAGCGGCCGGCCGCCGGCTGGGCTGCCGACCGCCGCCCGCGTGACTGCGACTTGGGACGCAGAGCCAGGCGACACGCGAGTCGCGGCGAGTGCAAAGTATACGCAAATCATCGTATACGGCGGACACTCGGCGCGGAGCGGCGCTTGGAATCGGCGCGTGTCCGGATAGAATGGAGCTGATATTTGTGAACCTGGTAATGTATAGTAACACCCTAAAAAAAGAAGTGTCATAACATGTCACTTCAATTGGTCGCCAAGTCTTGAAGTTAGGTTTTTCTCCGGCTCGAGGTTTTCCCTTTTCGAGCTGATTTGTCGAAAGCGCGATATCCCACTTCGCTGTCTTTGTGAACCTATGTTTCGGCGCGTCCCACGCTCGCCACTCACAGAACACAAGAGTGCGAAGATTCAAGTTGCGCAGCGACGGGCCGACGAGCGCATCTCCCCTTCCTCCCCTCCTCCCGCTCGCCCGCCGCCTATGGCTCTGCGCCGCGCGGATCGCGGTGGCAGTGAGGCGCGCACCGCTTCGGCTGGCTGCGCTCGCAGCCGACGCGATCCAAGTGCACCGGGGGCCGCCTCCGCGTCCGCTCGCGACCGTGCCTGCCCGCCCGGCCGCCAGCCACGCTGCTCTGCCAGTCGGCCAGGCATGGAGCTGATTCACGCTCTTCAAGGCGGCGGGCGGTCGCGGCAAACGAGCGGATCCTTCCAAACTGCGCGCGAAAAGGAACGACAGAAAAATGCGCCCCTCCGGCCAGAACAGCGTTGGATGCGCCGTATCATGCCGCGGACGGCAGCCAGACACGCCGTGGCTGGCGTGTGTTGACAGCAGTGCAGAGCGGTGCGGTCGATGACGGCACGCCGCCCGGCCAGCCGCCGGCGTGTGGCCGTCGCCTCTGACAGGCTCCAGCCCGTGGCGGCGCCGCCGCGGGTCCTTGTGGATCATCCGTCCCTGACGAGCGGCTGCGGCCGCTTTGTCGCGCTTGGGCGGTGGCGTGCCGCTTCGATCCGGCGGGCAGGGGACGACTGCCGTCGCCAGCCGCCATTCACATACAGTTAACGCCAATCGCGGCGGGCAGCTGCCCCCTCGGACATACACACATCGCACGCGCGCGCTTTGGCGACGAAGGCGGCGGCGAATCTTCTGCCGGGTGGCGGGAAGCGCGGCGCATTGACGAGCGAGCGCCGCCGCCACACGACCATGGGAGGCTCTCCTGGCTCGGCTTGCCGCTTCGTGCGACGGCGGCGAGTTGACTGGAAAGGGTGCATTCTGCACGTTTCTTGCTGTGCAATCGCTCCATATGCGCACCATGTGAGTCCATGACCTGTGAGAAGCAGTACAGTTGCATTCGAAGTAGCTTACGGAACCAAAGGTGTGCGGGACTAGCATCCAGATTACCTTGTATAGTTAGTATGATGTCGTGGAAGCTTCAATGTCGCACGACTCGTACTACTGCGCGCCGCCGTTACAGCCAGAGGTTGAACTATACAATTGAAACACAACAAGGATCTGAAGGAGCCGCTCGCACTTCAAGGTGCGCTCCGGCTGCCGGCCCACCGCGAGTGTCGAGCCCGCCCGCCGAGCCGAGCGAGCCGAGCGCCGACAAGTACTACTGCTGCCGAGCACGCGTGCACGCAACAGCTGAGTGTATCGAAACAGCACGCCCGGTCCAGCGGCGGGGTGAAGCGGCCGTGCCGCAGCGCTCGCCCCGGGCGTCCGCGACGGCGGCTGCTTACGGGACTAAACGGCTGCTAAGCCTGCCTGGCGCGCTCCGAGCTCGGCTTCCTGTCGGCCCGGAGCCGGTTGAGCGTCCTAGGAGCAGAGGGGTCCGCGATTACGCGAACCAAAATGGAGTTCAGCGTCCATAGCGTCGAAGGCAGCCACGCGGGCTCGAGCAGCGTCGCGCAGCCACATAGCATGCGCGTCCCCTCGCCCCGTCCGTCTTCGTGCGGTATCTGCGAACCGCTGCGCGGTCTGCGTCCGCGGCCTTCGTGGCGCGCCTGTTCTGTTCGAGCCACTCAAAGGTCGAGCTTTGCCTGCGCGGATTGTCGCGCTCCTGACAGCGCGGCGGACCATAGCGCCCCTACGCGTGCAGCGCGTTCTACGGGAAGGCGACCGCGGGTGGGAACTGCAAGCGGCCAAGGGAGCGAGCGGGCGGCCCTGCCTGCCCTGCACAGCAATCCTTCATTCTCCTGCAGCCAGAAAGGAGCCGTTTCGGCAATAAAAATACACACATTCTATCATCAAAGTGATCGTCAATAGTTTCGATTTTCAACCAATTGTTTGTCCGCAATTGTCGAAGTCAGACACGCTGGTTGGATGTAAATTGAATTTATAACAGCGAATCACGGCCCTCGAGGGAGCAATTCTAACCAATATTCTCCAGGCTCTATTGACTGGCGTGCCTGCAGCACTCTTTGCCTTTTCATTTGACCCGGTCGCGGCTCACGCAGCCTTCTGGGCCTCACTTGCGACGTGCGACGTACGCTGTCCACCTGATCGCCCATACGCGTCAGGCAACACGCCATCTCAAGATCATATGCCGTCCACAGTCCTGCAGGTGTAGCACATCAACTTCATTGGCATGACCATCTAGTATCTCTGGATGTCGTCCATATTGACTCTAGGTGTCAGTTGAGGGAGTCGACTCGCCGACCGACCACCCGAAGGTCCAGAAATGAGCGGACAAAGAGATGCGAGATCTGGTAAGGTGCTCGCAAAGTGCGCGAGAATGCGGCGAGTGCAATTGGATCACACCATTGCCCTAGCACAATTTCGTGAGTTTCCCTAAACAAGCAACAGTGCACAAGAGGGAGCGCAGTCAAGTGTGCTGCCAGCGGAAAATGGAAGGACGACGAGAAACGATGGCAATCAATGCGAGCATGAACCGTCAGATAAGGCAAGCCACGCAGCTGCGACAAGTGCTGATAAGCGGCCGGATGGTGCTGCTGTGGATAGAGATAAGAATCTGGACGCACCAGGCAGTGTGAGTTTGTGCTGGAGGTAGTAAGCCAAACGGCTACTCGCGAACTTGCGCAGAGAACTAGAGTGCAGGATCCATGACAAACTCACAGACGCGGTAATTGAGGGCGACGGCAGTGTGGGTTCTGGCGCTGATATCTTGGCACGAGGGCGAGTGGGGCTCGTCAAATGAGACGAACTGGTGTACAAGTGGCTGCTGCGGCGCATCATGTACATTGAACGGATTGTAAAAGACAGTTGAATTTTGGAGAGGATGGTCTAAGTGGCGCGCATGAGAGAGCAGGCGACGAAGTAGGACGAGAGTCATGTTCACAGTGTACACGTGGCGTGCGAGAAAGCGACAGCGTTCCGAGATGACTGGAAACTCGGAGACAGCCAATATTTTCAACTCTGCATGGGTTTCTTCTGCAGGTGGGTCCCCAACGACAGCGGGAGCTACTCAAACGAACTCAAACGTAGTGCTTCGCCGCGAGTTGCCGATAGTGGTCTGCGTCCCAAATATGAGTTGATCAGAAGGCATCAGCATAGCACTTCGTCTGAGACATCGAGCGAGTGTTTTATGACTGCCTGCAAACTCCATTTTGTATCCTATGAACCAACAAATGTTGCAAAAACACTCCACTACATCATAAGATCTTGCTCTATTGTGCAGACATTCTGATATAATTTGAGGCATTCAAAGATCCGAGTGAATCGTTCGTAGACTTTGGTAGGTTGTCATGAAAGAGCTCAAACGTCAACGACACTGAGGCTAGAAGGATCGCGATGATCAGCGCGTCGGTGAGAGCATTACACCGTGGTTCTAGCATCTTTTTGAAATAGTTAGACAGACTGGAGGTCTATTACCATCTCTGTCCGATCGTTTCTGCGAACGTATCGTTCCCTTTATAAGCCGTGGAAATTCGTTCTAGACGCGGAACATGCGCATGCAGTAGCAACCAACATCCTCAGGCTAGTAACAGTAGAGCAGTCTTCATCGTTAATTCGCACAGCTTCTCTGCCAGTGTGTGTGTGTGTGTGTGTGTGTGTTGGTGTATCTGACATATAATACAACATGCTCTCGTTGACTTCAGATCAGATCGAAGGAGCCGGAATGCTCGCGTACTCGGTGCGAGATCGCTAGGAATCTCTCCACAATCCCGTCGAGGCAGATTGCGGTTGTGGATATGCACTTGGAGTGCAGGATCGTCATGTATGCCGCACAGCCGACACCAGCCAGCAACTAGACGTTTTTGTCTTGTCCAGGTGTATTAGATATTGAATGCATTCTCCACCATGACGCGAGTGATGGGAATACCAGTCTCCTCTTGGATTGCCATGGCATTGCTTGGAATCTCACTCTCGGCACCAAGGCACATGCGTGCTTCTAGCTCAGTGATACTTGCAGATCAGAGCACTGAGCGTTGACCTGATGCGGCCATGAGGGAGTGTCCTTCTCACTCTTGGCATGGAGGTCTTTGGTGCGAGAATGGATCGAGGTATCAGCAGCACGGTGCCTTGTACCAAAATGGCGTGCCCATGTACCCATGTAACTGCAACGTAACCTGCGCCTCTTGGTTACGGATCTCGTCGCGAGAGAGATGGGTACACTTATGCCCTCGCAGGATCACCGCGCCACGCGGTTGGTCTGCACCATGTGGTTCGCGTCCACGACGGGCGTGGGGCGGCCCTGCGCGGCGTCGCTTGGCGCGCGCATGAGCCGCAGGCGGCCGTTGACGACCAGGAGCGGGTTGGCCCCCGCGAGCGCGGCGTCGCTGACCGACACGCCGTCCAGGTACTGGCGGAGGATCTGGCGCAGCTCGCCGTTCTCGCGCTCGAGCCGCGCCTTGTCGCGCGCGAGCGCTAGCGCGTCGAGTTGCGCCTTGTTGAAGCGCGTCCAGAAATTCTCGAGCGCGTCCCACTCGCCAACTGGCGCGCCGTTCAGCAGCGGCGTGGGCGGCTGCCACCTGGCTAGCGACGCGTCCGGTCCGTCCTCGCCGTCCGCGTCCGCTCCGCTGGCTCCGTCCGCTCCGCCGGCGCCGTCCGCGGCTGCTCCGCCGGCGCCGGTGGCGGCGCTGCGACGTACGCTCTCGGTCAGCTCGCGCGCCTGTTGCTTGTCCTCGTCGGCCGAGAGGCTCTCTCCGCCGGCGCCGGCGTCGCCGAAGGGCAGCACGAGCTCTCGCTCCGTCTCGAGCTTGCGCGCGAGCTCCCCGAGCGCGAGCACGCGCTCGCACAGCGCGAGGTCGTCGTCGAGCTCCTTCTTGGCGTCTCTGGCGCGCGAGGCGAGCGCGGCGAGGCGCGCGGCGTGGGCGTCGCGCATGCGCGCCATCTGCGCCTTGAGGCGCTGGAAGTGCGCGGCGAGCGCGGCCTTCTCCTTGTCGAGCGCGCGGTTGCGCTCGCCTCCCTCCCTCGCGTGCTGCGCGATCTTGGCGCGCCAGTGCGCGAGCGCGGCCTGCAGGCGCTCCATCTTGCGGATCTTGAGCTCGATGTCTCGCGAGAGCTCCTGGTCCTTGGCCGTCAGGTACTTGAAGTCCTGCGTGCGCTGGTCCGTCGTCTGCAGGTACGTCAGGTGCGCCGTCTCGAAGTGCTGCTCGAGCTCCTCGATGCTCGAGTCGAGCGTGATGCGCAGCACGTTGATATCCTCGAGGTTCTTGTTGCGGATCTCCTCGCGCAGCTGCTCGTGCTCCTGCCGCGCCTCGGCCTCGCGCTCCTTCTCGAGCTGGTCGACGGCCGCGAGCACGCGCGCGAGCTCCCGCGTCTCGCGCGCGTGCTGCGCCTGCACGCGCGCGCGCTCGGCCGCGAACTCGCGCTCGAGCGCCTGCAGCGCGCGCGCGAACTCTCGCTCGAGCGCCAGCAGCCGCTCGTCCTGCAGGTCCACGAGCGCGTCCATGTGCGCCAGGTGCGCGCGGCGCGCGAGCTGGAACTGCTCCTCGGCCTCGTCCAGATCGCGGTCCAGCAGCTGCACGAGCGCGTCCTTGCGGTCCACGTCTCGCTCGTGGTGCTGCGCGCGCACCTCGACCTCCTTGCGCAGCGCCTCGGCCTTGACGAGCCGCATGATCTTGCGCCAGTGGTTCTGGATCTTGAGCTTGGTCGTGCGCGCCACGGCCGCCTCGCGCGCCAGGAACTCGCGCAGCAGCGCCTGCTTGGACGCCGTCAGCCGCTTCATGTAGTCGCTCATTTCCATGCGCCGGATCGCCTCCTGCAGCCGCCGCTCCTCCTCCGTCGCCTCTCGCCCGCCCTCCTTGCGCTCCTTGCTGCGGCCCTTCACCGCCTTGCCCAGCTGCGCGCCGCCGCGCAGCCGCAGCGACAGCTCCAGCCGCATCCTCCCGTCCTCCTTTCTCTCTCCAACTCTCTCTCGACCTCTCGAACTCTCGAACTCCCAGTCTCCAGCCTCCCAGTCTCCAGCCTCCCAGCCTCCAGCCTCCCAGCCTCCTAGTCTCCAGTCCGAGTCTCTCCACCGCGCGGGCGTTTCACCAACGCGCTTGGCCGTCTGCCACTCCAAAACCGCCGCCGACCCCACCCGCTCCGCTCTGCTCCGCTCTGCTCCGCTCCGAGGCGGACCCAGCCGACCGACTCCTCTCGCCGGACGCGCTGCTCGGCCCTACGCTCGCGCCGAGCGCGCCGCGTCCGCCTCGCGCGCCAGGCGCTCAGCGGCCGCGCGCAGCAGGCGCTTGGCGTGCGCCACCTTGCGCCGCGCGACGCCGTGGCCGTCCACGTACGAGGCGCCGCCGGCCACGCGTGCCGCTGCCTCGGTCGCGAGCAGGCGTAGCGCGTCGGCGAGCGCGTGCATCTCGCCGGCGCCGTCGCACGCGAGCACGAGCTCGCGGCCCGCGCGCAGGCGCAGCATGACTGCGAACGCGCAGACCGCGGCGCCCGACCCGCGCGCCTCGAGCGGCGCCTCGGCGCGCACCTCGAGCACGTCGGCGAGCGCCAGCGCGTCGTCCTCGGCGCGCTCGGCGCGGCTGCGGCGCGCGGACGAGCACGTCAGGCGCGCGCCGAGCGCGTCGAGCGCCACGAGGCGCCACTGGAAGCGCGCGCGCCGAGAGCTCAGCGCGCGCAGTGGCAGTCCGCGGCGCAGCGCGGCCAGCACGTGGGCCACGCGCAAGTCTACGGAGCCGTCGGCGTCGGCTTGAGAGCCCGCCGCGCGCTGGTCGTCGCCCAGGCGCGCGATCTCGGCGAGCGTCAGGTGCGCGTCCAGGCGCGCGAGCAGCTCGAGCGCGGCGCCATCCGGCGCGGCCGACTCGGCCATCAGCAGCGCGTGCTCGGCGCGCGCGTTGTGGCGGCGGAAGGCGCGCTGCAGCACGCGCGCGGCAGCCTGGCGCGTCTGCAGCTCGCGCGTCCGCACGAGCGCGCGCACGGCCTGCAGCGCCTCCTCGCGCTGTCTCGCGAGCGCGCGCGCCGCCGCCATCCGAGCGACGTCCGGGCGTGCGAGCACGATGCGCGCGCGGCGCCGGCGAGCCTCTTGTCGCGCCAAGAAGCCGCGGACGAGGCGCTGCGCCAGCTCCGCGAGCGCTGGCGGGTCGCGGGCCGGCGGCGCGTAGATGCTCGGTGCACGGCGAGCCAGCGCCGGCCCGCCACCGTGAGACGCGCGTAGCAGTGCCCACGTGTCCGCGTCCACGCAGCGGTAGTGCTGCCCGAGAGCGAGCTGATCCTTGGGCCGCGCGCGGCCGCCGGCCGGCCGCTCCAGGAGCCGCGCGTTGGCGATCGGCCCAGGCGGCGGCGCGTCCCCCGCCGAGCCCGCGAAGCGCCGCCAGGCCGCCAGCCAGCCCGCGTCCACCGCGTAGTAGCACGGCACATCCCCCGCGCGCGGCCGCCGTGCTGCCAGAAGTGCCGCGGCGCGCGCCTCGTTCTCGGCGCGCACGCGCGCGTGGTCCACCTCCAAGAAATCCATGAGGTCGGCCGAGAAGCAGCCGCGCGCCGCCAGCAGCGCCACCACGCGCGCCAGGTACCGCTCCAGGTCGTGCGCGCGCTGTTGCACACGCGCAGGAAACGCGGCGCCGCCGAGCGCGCAGCGCCAGTCGCCGGCCGGCAGCTACGCGCGGCATCGGTCCGTCCATTCGCGTTCGTTCATTCGACCGTCGGCGGTGGGTGGCACCGTTTCGTCAGTCGCATGGGTTCATCTCGGTATAGTGACCGTCGCTCGGTCGAGGGAGTTTCGATGGTCGCGCGCACCTCGGGCAGCACCGGGAGCTGCTCGGCCAGCGCCGCGTGCAGCGCGCGGAACTCGCGGAAGCGGCGCCGCACCTCGTGCCGCCGCAGGCAGTAGCGCACGACGAGCACGTAGCTGGCGTAGGGCAGGCCGCGCGCCGGCTGCGCACGCTCCACGCGCGGCACGCGCACCTCCAGCCAGGCGCTCGCGCGCGCGCCGGCGAGCTCGGGAGCCGGTCGCAGCGGCCGCAGCGTTGGCAGCAGCCGCGCCGCCGCCTCACGCCCACTCTCGCGCTCGCCGCCCCCGCCCCCGCCGCCCCCGTCCTCCCCCTCGGCGTCCGCGCCGTCCGCGCCGCCGAGCTGCCGCACCGCGCGCAGCAGCCACTGCGCGCGCAGCGCCTCGCCCGCGTCCGCCGCCATCGCGTCCTCTGACCGCGACGGTTGGCGCGGATCGCGCTAGGCTGCGGCGCCGGCCAACAGCCGCGCAAACGCGCCGTCCGGACGCTCGTGCAGCAGCTGCGCCGGCGCGCCGAGCTCGGCTACGCGGCCGTCCTCGCCGAGCACGAGCACCTGCTCGAGCGCGGTGGCGCTCGCGGCGTGGCGCACGACCGCCACCACGGTCGCGTCCCGGAGCGCCGGCAGGCTCCTCGCGGCCGCCAGCAGGGCCTCTTCCTCTTCCTCTTCCTCGTCCTCGTCCTCGCCCTCGTCGCCCTCGTCGCCTTCCTCGCCCTCCTCCTCCTCGCGCTCCTTCTTGTCTCCGCCCTTGTCATCGCCGTCGTCGTCGTCGCCAGCCGCGTCCACGATGAGCAGGCGCGGCCGCCGCAGCAGCGCGCGCGCGAGGGCGAGGCGGCGCGTCCACGCGCGCGTCGGCGGGCCCTCGGCGTCCAGCGGCGCGTCCAGTGCCTCGTCGCTCGCGTCCAAGCCCGCGGCCGCCAGCGCCTCGCGCATCTGCGCGTCGCTCGCGCGGCCGCGCGGGTCCAGGTTGGCGCGCAGGCTCTCGCCCGCCAGCACGAGCGGCGCGCCGGGGACGACGGCTAGGCGCCCGCGCAGGTCGCGCAGGTCCAGCTGCGCGGCCGGCACGCCGTCGATCTCCACGCGGCCGGCGGCCGGCGGCGCCAGCCGCAGCAGCGCGCCGACGAGCGCGCGCGCGCCGCTCCGCGAGCCGCAGACCGCCAGCTTGGCGCCGCCGCGCAGCGCCAGCGACACGCCGCGCAGCCGCGGCGGCCCGCGCGCCGCCGGCACCGTCGCCCACAGGCTGATGAGCGAGAGCTGGCCGCGCTCGGGCCACCGCGGCCGCAGCGCGAGCACGGCCGACCACGGCGCCTGGCGCTCCTCGCGGCCGTCGCGGCCGTCGCGGCCGTCGCGGCCGTCGCTGGCCGCCGGCAGCACGAGCGGCTCCGAGTCGACCGCGCGCGCGTCGCACAGCGCGTCCACGCGGTCGAAGCTGCGCGCCGCGTCGGCCGCTGCGTCCGCGCGCCGCGTCACCGCGTCCATGGCGCGGCCCGCCCGCAGCGCCGCCGCCATCGCCAGGCCCGCGGCCGCGCCGGCCGTCCCGCCGGCGGCCACGGCCGCGGCCACCGCCCCGACCAGCGCCGCTCCGAGCGCGTCCAGGACCGTCGACCGCTGCGCGCCGAGCGCCGCGCGCCGGTCCGTCGCGCGCGCGTGGGCGGCCGCGAGCGCCGCCAGCCGCCGCCGCGCGGGAGCCCACGCGCCGAACACGCGCACGGCGGTGACGCCCTCGAGCGTGCGCGCGGCTTCGGCGGCCAGCGCGCGGCCGGCGGCCGCTTCCCGTCCTCGCGCGGCGCGCAGCCGCGGGCCCAGCCGGATCCACAGCGGCGTGTAGCCGCCCAGCAGGGCGATCAGCAGCACGGGCCGCGGCGCGAGCGCCACCGCGACGCACAGCGCGCCGGCGAGCGCCAGCAGGGTCTCCGTGCGCTCGACGGCCGCGGCGGCCAGCGCGCGGTCTGCGGGGACGGAGCATGGGCGTGAGCGCGAGGCGCGAGGGCGGACGGACGGGCGGACGGGCGGGCGGACGCACCGACGGCCGCCAAGTCGACCGAGAAGCGCGCGAGCAGCGGCCCGAGCGGCGCGGCCGACAAGAAGCGCGTCGAGCCGCGGGCCACGCAGCGCAGCAGCCGCGAGTGGACCTCCGCGGCCGCGCTGCTCCCTCGCACGCGCAGATAGACCGACAGATGCAAAGGCAGGCAGAGAGAGAGAGAGAGAGAGAGCCAAGGTGAGCGGACAGACCAGCCGGCGGAGCGAGCGACGGCGACGCACCTGAGCACGGCGCGCTGGGCCGCGACGTCTCCGACCGCCGCGAGCACGAGCGCCGTCGCGCCGAGGTACGCGAGGACCGCGAGGCCGACGGCGGCGGGCGGGGCTGCTGCGGCCGCGGCCGCATCCGCGCCGGCGTCCGCTCCGGCGTCCTCGTCGGCCCAGCGCGCGAGCCACAGGTCCGCGGCCACGAACGAGAGCTGCGCGGCCGCGAGCGCTCCCACGGCGGCGACGGCCGTCAGCGCGGCGCCCGACGCGCGCAGCAGCTCCCAGAGCCCGTCGCCGGCCGCCGCGGCCCACTCGGGCGGCTCCGGCGCGTCTCGCCCGCCCTCGCGCGCGCCGCCCGCCTGGTCGGTCCCGCCGCGGCGTCTTCGCGGCGCGGCCAGCAGCGCGGCGAGCGGCGTGCGGCCGGCCAGGTCCGCGAAGACGCCGGCCTGCACCGGGCAGCCGTCGCCCATGACGACGAGCCAGTCGGCCGCGGCCGCGAGCGCGCGCGCGTTCGGGTCGGCCGCGTCCACCGCCAGCACGCGCGTGGTGCCCGCGAGCAGCGCGTCCGGGCCGAGCAGGCAGCGGCCGAGCGCGCGCAGCGCCTCTCTCGGCGCGAGCGCGGCCAGCGCGTCGTCCACGAGGAAGAGCTCGGTGCGCGGCCGCGCGTAGACGGCGCGCGCGAGCGAGACGCGCTGGCGCAGCGCCTCGCCAGGGACGCAGAGGCCCTCGGCCGCGTCCTCGGGCCCGCCGAGCAGCGTGCGCGCGCCGTCCGGCAGCGCCGCGAGCGCGTCCGCGCCGAGCCCGCAGGCCTCGAGCACGGCGGCCAGGCGCCGCGCGTCCGCCGGCGCCGCGCGCGCGCCGAGCAGCACGTTGCCGCGCACGCTGGCGCGCGCCAGCAGGAAGGCGCGCTGCGGCGCCAGCGACGCCTCGTCGGCGCGCGGCAGGTTCACGAAGCCGCTCTCGGGCGCCAGCTCGCCCGCCAGCGCCGCCAGCAGCGCCGACTTGCCGCTGCGCGCGGCGCCGAGCACGAGCGTGAGCTTGCCGCGCGGCACGGCGACCGACAGCCGCGCCAGAGCCTTGGCCTTGGTCTTGGCCGCGCTCGCGCTCGCGGCCGCGCCGACCTCGCGGCTGCTGATGGAGCGCAGCGCGCCGGGCGGCGGCGCGTCCAGCCGGAACACGGCGCTGCGCAGCTCGAACGGCGGGTCGTCCCGGTGCGGACGCCGCGGAGACGCCGAGACGGACGCCGCCGCCGCTGGAGACGACGACGACGGCGACCGAGGCGACGACGACCGAGACGACCACGAGGACGGGGACGACCGAGGCGACCGAGGCGGCGACGACGACGGAGACGGCGGCAGCGGCGCGAACTCGTCCAGCGCCGCGAACTCCTCGAGGCGGCGCGCGGCCGCGCGGCCGCTGGCGAGCGCGGCCACGGCGGCCCGCAGCTCCTCGAGCGGCGCCTGCAGCAGACCCAGCAGCGCGACGGCCGCGAAGACGCGCTCGGGGGCCAGCGGCGCCGGCCAAGCGCTCGCCAGGGCCGCGGCTGTGGCGGCCGCCGTGCGCGTCTGCTCGAGCGCGAGCGTGCGGCGCAGCGCCGTCCACACGACCATAGCGCGCAGACCGCGCAGCTCCAGCGCGCGCGCGGCGTCGATGCGCGCGAGCAGCGCCGGCTCCCACGCGCATAGCTTGACGGCGCGCGCGTGGCTCAGCATCCGCGTCAGCAGCTCCAGTCGCTGCGACGAGAGCGCGCGCGCGCGCTGCGCCAGCGCCGAGAGCCTGGATGACGCCGCCCAGGCGGCCGGAGAGCCCAGCAGCGCGAGCGCCGCCACGCCCGCGAGGCTCGCGCGCGCGTCCAGGAGCGCGCCGAGCAGCACGGCGCCGAGCGCGAGCTGCAGCGGCGCCGCGACCAGCGCGTCGGCTGGCGGCGGGCACGCGCATAGGTGGAGCGAGTGAGGCGCAGAAGAGCCGCGCGCCTGGGCCGCGACGAGAGGCGCGTACCGCTGGCGAGCAGGTCGCGGACGGCGGACGCATCGAGGGTAGCGAGCTCGACGACCGCGGGGACGCCGCCGACGCCGCGCGCCGTCTGCGCGGACAGCGTCAGCGCCTTGTCGAGCACGAGCATCGCTAGCGCGGCGCGCGCGCGCGAGGCCGCGCGAGTCGCGAGGCGCCAGCGCTGCGCTCCGTGTTTGCGGCGAGTGGATCAGCAGTCCGGTGAGCTCGTCGGCCAGTCGCGCAACGGGGCGGGGCGGGGCGGGGCGGAGCAGGCGGGGAGGTGGGGAGGCGGGGGAGGGGGCGTACCAGGTGGAGACACAGGATGCGCAGCGCCGACGCGAGCAAGAGCGCGGCGACGACCGCGCTGCCGAAGTACCGGGCGGCGAACGCGGCGTCGGCGGCCGGCGGCGCCTGGAGGAACCGGACGATCGCTGCGAGCGCCGGTCGTGGGTCAGTCCGTCGCGGCGCAGGCGCCACGGCGGCGGGCGAGCAGGCACGCACCGTAGACGGCGAGCGGCGGCGCGAGGCCGAGGGCGTCGCCCACGACCCGGAGCGCGGCGGCGGCGGCGAGCCGCGGGCCCGAGAGCTGATCGCACGACACAGAGAGGCGCGGCGGTCAGCGCACGGCCGGCCGGCCGGCCGGACAGACAGACAGACAGACAAACGGACGGGACGGACGGGACGTACGCGGAGCAGACCAGCGCACAGGCCGGCGGGCCCGCCGCGCCGCAGCGCCGCGGCCGCGGCCAGCACCTCGGGAGCGCCGTCCGTCGCGGGCCTGGGCGGCGGCATGCGCGGGGAGAGCGCGCGCGCGTCAGTCGGCGGCACCAAGGGATCACTTGCGACGGGTCGACCGCACGCCCTAGGAGGGCTGGCGACGGCTCCTCCCGACTAAGACGCCCTTCACGGGTCCAACTCAACGCAACGCGCACGCACCGAGCGGGGCGCATCCCCTGGCGCGCCGCCTCGTTCGCGGTGTCGTCGTCCCGGCCCTCGCCCTCGCCGCCGGCGCTGCCGCCGCCGCGCGCGCGATCCATGGCGCGCGGCGAAGATGATGATGAAGAAGGCGCGGGCTGCATTAGGCGAGGAGATCCTTCTCCGAGGCGCAGGGACGTGTTGCGTGTGTGTGTGTATGGTCGCAAAGATCCTGGCGGGGGATTGGTGGAAAGTGCAAGCACGCGGAGCTGATTGGGGGAAAAGAGCGGACTGTGCCTCGACTCGTCGCGCTGGATACGATCGCCCAGTCCCATGAACGCGGAAACTGGCCACTTGGCGGAATCTTGAAGTTGCACGAAGAAAGCTTATTCTTCCAGCGAAAGACAACCGAGTGAGTTGCACTGGATGATTACGAAGGGCCGCGGCTCTGCACGAGTGACGTGGCTTCTGGAAACAGTACCTACGGATCGACCGCGGCAGGCGGGCGGCGGCCGGGCCGGCTGGCTGCGCGGTTCAGCACCGATCGGCCACTTGGCGGAAGGCAGCGCGCGCGCGCGTATTTACAGGCGGTCAGCGTACTGCACCAGTCGGTCAGTCAGTCATCATTCGTTTGCCACGAACGAACGGCTCGAGCCAGCCGCCCAGCCACCCACCGTGGGTCCGCGTCCAGCGACGCTGCTCCGTCGAGCGCAGTGGCGCGGCAGAAGACGCCGCCGCTCCGGTCGTCAGCGCGGAGCATTCAAACGGCGAGCACGCGGTGCACGTACGTACATACGCCATTGCGCCGAGGGTGACTGTGGCGTGGCACGCGAGCTGCTGCTGCTGCTGCTGCTGCTGCTGCTGCTGCTGCTGCTGCTGTTTCTGCTGCTGCAGCGGTGGCGAACGGACTGACGACCGACCGCGAGCGCTCCGCATTTGAAGTTCAGCGGCATATGTGTGGCGGTGGGTGACGCTTGGCTTCGATAGTCTCCCTCGCCGAAAGAAAAGCACGCGCAATCGTCCTTCCCGCCGCTGGTGGCTGTCTGTCTGCGCCGGGCGATCGATTGTTCGCAGCGTTCGGAGCAGCAGCGGCAGGGTGGCGCGGGATGCAGGCTGCAGGCTGCAGGATGTCGAAGACGGTGCTACTGTGCGCGGTGGAGATAGGCGCGTGCGTCACGCCAACACGCAAGGCGAGCGAACGGAGCGAAATGCCACTCGCGTTTGTGGATCGCCAGGCCGACGCGCGCCGTGGGACCGGGCGGCCTGTACTGCATGGAGCAGAGGCTACTTGGAGGGAGGAGCGCCTCATTCCGAACACACACACACACACGTACGTCTCTCTCTCTTGTGAGGGGCGAGCATTCAGTCTGCTGGCGCTCTGTTTCGCGCGCGAGCGAGCTGGTCATAATGCTGGGAATAGAGTATTTGCCGATCTACGGATCGTCCTTCCCAGCGGCGGCGTTCCGCAGTGGCGCGAGAGCCCGTGCGGCCCGCCGTGTCAACGCCGAGCTCTGCAGGATGATCTGCGCAGCGCGCGCCGCAGAGCTTTGGTCCGCTCGCTGCCGCTCACGAAGGTCGACGAAGTTTGAAATAGGATATTTGAAATAAGATTTGCGAACGCGAAAATGTGGAAGCAACAACACCGAAAGTACCGTGAACAGTATGCCGTTATCAGAGTCGAGAGCGCGGTTGTTCAAATGACAGGAATCTGTCGAAATGCCTGCGTTGACTGGATGAACGTATGCCAGTTTACGTAAACTTGATGGCAATTGGGCTATTTGCTTGATGCGTATTTGGGGGCAAGCCGTCGGGGAAGCAGCCGCCGCCTCCGTTCTCTCTGGCCGCCCGCTCACCCGCTCGGCCGACCGTCCACGGCGACGCGGCGATGCACCGGTGTCGGTGCCGTCTAGACCTTGTGCCGGGAGATCTTGGAGCAGCGAAGGTGAGGAAGGCCGACCGGGCGTGAGCCGCGGCGGCGAAGGCGGCGGTCCCCCTCACAGGGATCCGGGGCGACGGTCCGTCCGTCCGTTTCCGTCGCCCAGGCGGCCGGCGCGCGCGATCAACTCGGCGTGTTGGTTGCTCTATCCCGAGGTGTCGACCGTCGGTACAGTTCGTTAGCACGCACGCACGCCATGCGCGGCGGTGCGGTCGGTGCCATCCAGCGCGGCGAGGAGTGGCACATGCCTTCTCGGTTGAGCAGCAGCAGCAGCAACAAGAACACGTACCGTAGGTATAAACGGCGGGCGGCGGCGGGCGGACGGGCGGGGTGGGTGGGTGAGTGACGTTTTTCTCCCGCGGGCCGACCAACAGGGTACGGCGTGGGGCGGTTACGCGCGGCGGCGTACCCCGTCCCCATCCCCGCGCGGCCCCAGCGCTTTACGCGGCGCCGTGGCGCCAGTCCTGACGCCAGAGGCTAGAGCGCTGCCGTGCGCGGCCAGTGGCGCAAAATCGAACTTTTAGACACGATTTAGCGCACGTGGCCGGCTTCCGCGGGAAAAATAGCAATAATTCCGCGCCGGCAGCGGCAAAGATAAGCGCAGGGCGACACTAACGTTCGAAATGGAAACGGCGAGACTTGGTCTCCGTATGGCGCGGCGGGCTGGCAGGGCGGGATTTTCGAACGCCGCGGCCCGTCTTTGGGCGTCATACAACCGCGCTGAGTCCGCGCGAGAGAAGGGCCGAGTGGGTCGCCGCGGGCGGGCGGCGGGCGGCGGGCAGGCGGGCCGCCGCCCCGGCCGCCCCCGGCCGTGGGTAGGGCAGGGCGGCGCGGCCGGCCGGCCGAGGCGCGGGGTCATTTGCGATTCCGCCGCGCTCGGCCGGCGCTTCCCCGACCGTCGGCTTCTCCCCGCGCGCCGCCCGCTCGGCAGCGCCCGCGCGCGGCCATCCTCCGCATCAGGTGCGTGCGCCGAGCCCGTGGCGCCGGGCGCCGCGGCGCGGAACGCTAACGCGCGGCCTGTGCGTCTGTCGACCGGCCGCTTGGCACGCAGAGCCGCGCACACGTCGCAGAGCGCGCGTCGGCGCGTGCGGCCCGTGACCCGAGCCGGCGGCGCGCCCGCCGCTCCTGGCCGCGCCATTCTGCAGCCGCTGGCCGCCGAGGACGAGTGGTGGGGCGCGCGGCTCGCGCGGCTTACGCTCGTGCTCTTCTGGCAGCTCGTGGCGCTCCCGCCGCTCGTCTTCTGCGTGTACCTGCCGCGCGCCGACGCGGACGTCGAGCGCGAGCCGGAGCCCGTCGGCTCCCGCGCAGTGCCCACGATCGGCGCGAGCAGCAGCCGCAGCAGCGGCGACCGGCGGCGCCAGCGCCGAGAACCGCGCCGCGCCACGATGGAGGAGACGCTGCTGCTGGTGACGGACGCGCCGGTCGCGCACGGCAAGCCGCTGGCGTCGGGCTCGACGTCGGCGTCGTCGTCGCCGCCGGCGCAGCCGCCGTCGCCCTGCACGCCCGGGTCGACGCCCGAGCACTCGCCGTCAGCGCTCAAGAGCCGGCAGGTCGAGCCGCTGCGGCCCGAGGCGACGGACGAGAACAAGCAAACGCAGACGCGCGCGTCGGCCGACTCGCGACCGGTGCCGGCGCCGGCGCCGGTCCCCGGTCCGCCGTCGCGCGAGTCGCTGGACATGCGGCGGCAGTCGTTCTCGGCCATGGCGGCCGACTCGCGCGCCTTGATGCGGCGCCGCAGCCACGACCTGACGGCGATGCCGCGCCACACGCCGCCGCCCGAGGGCGTGGCCGACGTGTCGGCGGCGCTGGGCTCGATGGACGTGGCGGCCATCGGGTCGAGCTCGAGCTCGGGGTCGGGGTCGCTGCATGGCCACCTGCAGCACCTGCGCGTGTACGGCCGCACGAACCCGGTGGTCGGGCCGACGGCGTCGCCGACGCTGGTGCCAGTGGGCGGCGTCGGAGGGCCGGGCGCGGGTCCGCCCGTGCGCGAGAGCCACGTCGAGGGGGAGCCGCTCGTGGCCGTGGAGGCGCCGGCGGCCGAGGCCGTGTGGACGCGCGGGCGGCCCGTGCGCATCGAGTGGAAGGTGCTGGACGCGTCGGTGCCGGCGCTGAGCATCGAGCTGCTGGAGGATGGGTCGGCCGCCACGACGGTGATCGCGCGCGACGCGCCCAACTGCGGCGCGTTCACGTACGCGCGCGTGCCCTGGGGCATGGCTTCTGGCTCGCGCTACTTCCTCAAGATCTCGGCGGCCTCCAGCGCCACGCTCACGACGTCCGTGTCGATGGCGACGGCCGCCACGGCAGCCGCGCTCGTCTCGAGCTCGGCGCGCTACACGACTACTGGCTTCTTCACCATCAGCTCGGCGCCGTGAGCTTATCATCTATTTAATGACGGCCCATGTACACTCGCTAGGGCGGCGCTTGGGTGTTGAGTAATGTCACATTAGACTGTGTGCGCGCTTTGCCTTGCCTCACCTTGCTTTGCCTCGCCTCGTCTTGCGTCGCCTCGTCTTGCGTCGTCTCGCGTCGGGTCGTCCGAGCGACGGAGGGGTGTCGTCCTCACAGCGATATCACCTGGCGTGGCGGTCGGTCGCCGAGGCAAACCATGGCGACAGCGCGCGGCAGTAACTCCTCTTCTTCTCTTCTTCTTCATCCGTTTTCTATCATGGTTCTTTCAAGCACACATTCCAAGATGGGGAATGCGTGCGTATGATGCTGGCATTCCCACTACCCGCGTCCTCAAGAATATCTTCTTAGAATATCCTTCGACTCGAGCCCAGCGCCTCTGTTCAGCGGCCGCGCCGAACACGTCTTCCCGAGAGGCGCGCGCGTCGATGAGCGTCTGCGAGAGCATGCTGCGATCGTGCTACGCCATGGCGACGAACTTGCGTCGCCGCCAGAGGTCCCGCAGCGCGCGCGCCAGCGTCAGCGCGTCCAGCATCGCCGCGGCCGCACTCGTCGTCATTCTCCGTGATTGCCGCTTTGTGGCGAATCGGAATGCAGGATTTCACTTGATTGATGGATTTATCGCTAATAGGATGGCAGTATTTTGCTGCGAGCCAGCAATTCGAATTTCGAAACGGCACGTATTTCCCTCCAACTGGCGGAACGGTCGGTCCAGAATAAAAGGTTCATGCAGCCATTTGATGCACAGGTTTGCACTCACAGTCCGGAACAACGAATGCACTCGACCAGACTGCAGCCGCAGAATTCCAACGTGGCGCGCATGGCTCCGTCGACGGCGCTCACCCCTGCCGCCGCCGCCGCCGCCGCCGCCGCCGCCGCCGCTGTCGATGACGACGACGACCACGAGCTGACGGCGTTGGCGCGACAGGCGGCAGCGGGTCTGCGTGCGGCCGGCGCCCGGCTCGTGTGCATCGACTTCGACGCGACGTTCCTGGCCATCCACACGGGCGGCGCGTGGGCAGCGTCAGCGCGGGAGCTGCGGCCGTACGTGCGCGGCTTCTTCCTGGCGCTCGTGCCGCTGCTGGCGCTGTCCGAGGGCGTGCGCGTGGCGCTGGTGACCTTCAGTCCGCAGGAGGCGCTCGTCGTGGAGCTGCTCGCGCTGTGCTTCCCGCGGGCCGTCGCGGACGCGGTCATCGTGCGCGCGGACTCGACCACCTGGTCGGTCTCGAGCGCCGACGCGGCGCAGTTCATGCCATTGTGGCAGGCCAGCGGCAGGCACCTGGACCGACGATTCAAGCTGCCGTTCCTTGTGTCGGCCGCGCAGCAGGCGTCCGCGGGCAACCGCTGCGTCGCGCGCGTGCGCAACCGCGACACGGTGCTCATCGACGACGACGCCGCCAACGTGCACGCGGCGCGCGACTGCGGCGTGCTGGCGCTCTTCTTCGACGCCGAGGCGGCCAGGAGCGACGCGCGGGCGGCCGAGCGCGCAGTCTGCGCTGGCATCCTGCGCGCTGGCTGCGCCGCCCCGCCAGGCGCGGTGCAGGACTCGCCGTCGCTCGTGCGGCCGCCGTCCGTGGCCGCCCCCGCCCCCGCCCCCGCGGGTGTGCGCGCGGCGGCGCTCAAGACGACAGCTGCCGGCGCGTCTCCGTCTTCTGTGACGCCCGACAAGACGCCGCCGCGACCGCCTACGGGGAGGACAAGCAGTGCCCGAGCCAGCTTGTCCGTTCGGCGGCAGTGGGCACGGGGAAACACCGGCTGTCCCCGGACGCCAGGCTCGGCGGCGTCGACGGTTGTGACTACTCCGGGCTGCGGCAGTCGGCGGCGAGCTGGCCGCGTCCTCCGCGACATCCTCAACACGGCCGCGACGAGCAGCACGCCGGCATCTAGCGCGGACGGTGATAGAGCCGACCTCCCGGCCGCGGCGCGGCTGTCGGCGACCCCCAACGCCAGGCTCCAGGTCGTGGACTCGCGTCCGACACCGCCCGCGCCGGCAACGACGTCCAGACCGCCCTCGTCGAGCTCGATGGCGGCGCGGGGGCCACGTCTGCGCATGTGCACGCCGTCGCCTGTGCTCCGACTCAAGTACACGGTCGACATGGGTCGCCCGCGGTCCAAGCGCGCGGCGAGGCTCATGCGCAGTTGCACCCGCAGCATTGACGGCGAGCTGCGCGATCTGCAGCCACACGAAGCACCGCCGACGGCGCGCGGCGCGCCAGCCAGCGCCGGCCCCCCGCACGGTGTTCTGTCCCCGTCTCCATCTCCATCTGCGGCGTCTTCTCCGTCGCCCACCGCGGCGCGCACGATGCAGCTGCTGTTCGAAGCCGCGTCGCCGCCGCCGCCGCCGCCGCCGCCTCCGCCTCCGCCCGTCGCGCAGTAACCCGATAGACTCGGCGTGGCAGTAAGTTATTGAGACAGCAGGTGGTCCGGCGACCTCGCCACGGCACTCGCAGAGGAAGGAACTGCGGATCGCGGACGGCGCGGCGCTGAGCTGGACTCGACGTGTAGGAGAGAGCGCGGGAACTTGCGGATCCGCTCGCTGCTGCTGCTGCTGCTGCTGCTGCTGCTGCTGCTTGGGGCCGCCCGCGTGTAACCTTGATCGTCTGTGACCTGTGACGCGCGCGCTGTGTACCCATGCCGTCATCGCGTACCCTTCTTGTTTGCGCCGCGGACCGAAAAGACACGCGATCGGATCCGCCACCCATCACGTCGGCGGGTGTTTAGTCGTCCGGGTTGAGACAGGAAGACAGGAGCCATGAACTTTGCTTTGTCCGACCGAATTGCTCCATGTTCTCTTCACACCAGCGCGACGCGCGACTCTTCCAACGGGACGCAGCGAGAAAGAGACGTTCTCGCCATTGCTGCCACGCATTCCCGAGCTTCCCAGGTCAGCCGCGACCATGAGCGACATGCTGCCGCGCCAGCGCCGCCGCCGCGCTCCGCCCGCAGGCGCCGGTGAGCTCCCCACGCCGAGCAGCGAAGGCGCCAAGCCGCGGCGCGCGGCGGTGCGGCCCCGGGCGGCCGCGGTGGTGCTCGGTGCGCTCGCGTTCTTCGCCGCGGCGCTCGCGGTCGTGGCGTATCTGCACACGTGGTTGCCGGAGCCGCGGCCCGCCGACGCGCCGGCCGACGTCTTCGCGGAGGGCCGCGCGCGCGAGGTGCTCGGCAACATCATGCGCGCGGGCTACCGCATCGTGGGCAGCCGCGCGAACGAGGAGGTTGTGCCCGCCTACCTGCTCTCTGAGGTGCGTCTCGCCGTTGCGCCTTGCGTCTCTTGCGTCGGCGGCCGTGTCGCGTGGCGGAGCGGCACGGGGTGTGGCGTGGCGACTTGCTGACGCTGGCAGCGGCGCGTGTGCAGATCGAGGCGATCCGGGCGAGCGCGGCGGACGGTGTCGAGGTCGAGGTGGACGTGCAGCGTCCGTCCGGCGCATTCGGACTCAACTTCATGGCGCAGTTCCAGAACATCTACGCCAACGTGACGAACGTGCTGGTGCGCGTGTCGGGCTCACGCGCGGCGCGCGAGCACGCGCTACTCGTGTCGTCGCACTACGACGCGGCGATCGGCGGCGCGGCGGCCTCGGACGATGGCGTGAACGTCGCCATCATGATCGAGCTGCTGCGCCTCGCGGTGCGCGCGCCGCCCAAGCACGCGGCACTTGTGTTCAACTTCAACGGCGCCGAGGAGACCATCATGCAGGCCGCGCACGGGTTCATCACGAGCCACCCGTGGACGGACTCGATCCGCGCGTTCATCAACCTCGAGGCCGCTGGCGCCGGCGGCCGCGAGCTGCTGTTCCAGACGGGCAGCGACGAGCTCGCGCTCGCCTACGCGCGCGGCGCCAAGTATCCGCACGGGAGCATCATCGGACAGGAGCTCTTCCAGTCGGGCATCCTGCCCGCCGACACAGACTACCGTGTGTACCGCGACTTCGGCGCCGTCGCCGGCATGGACTTGGCCTACATCGCCAACGGGTACGTCTACCACACACACCTGGACGACGAGTCGCGGATCCAGCCGGGCGCCGTCCAGCGGCTCGGAGACAACCTCGTGGGCGTCATCGAGCAGCTGGCGAACCGCCCCGGTCGGCTTGAGGCGGTCGCGGCGACGCCGCACAGCGCCAACACGCTCTTCTTCGACGTCGCGGGGCTCTTCACGGTCACGGCAAGCAAGACCGCGACGCTCGCGCTCTGCGGCGGTGTCCTCGCTCTGGCGGCGCTCTACCTGTTCGTGGCGTCCCCCGTGACGCTCATGGAGCGCCTCCAGGCGCTGGGACTCCACCTCAAGTGCGCCGGCGCCGGCGCGGCTTCGGCGCTTGCCGTGGCCGCGCTCATGTCGCTGCACGCGCCGCTCGCGTGGTACTCGGCGCCGGAGCTCGCGGCCGCGCTGTACGTCAGCCCCGTGGTTGCGGGCATGCTGCATTGCTGCTCGGCGTTCCTGGAGGCGCGCGCGTCGGCGTCCAAGGCCTCGATCTTGGGTGGCAGAGCGCCGTCGCTGCCCGTGGAGTCGCTGTGGCGGCTGGAGGCCAGCATGTTCGACGCCATGCTGCTGCTGTGGGTGGCGCTGCTGGCGGCCATGCTCTCGGCGGGGCTCATGTCGTCCTACCTGATCGCCGTGTGGGTGGCCTTCCCGCTGCTTGGCCACGTCGCGAGCCGAGCGCTGCGCGCGGCCGGCGCGCTCTCGTCGACGCCATACGTGGCGCTGGCGCTTGGCGCGCTCGCGGTGCCGGTCGTGCTCACCATGTTCACGTTCGCGCTCGCCGTCGAGTTCTTCGTCCCGCTCATGGGCCGCGCGGGGTCGCAGATACCGTCGGACCTCGTGCTGGCGCTGCTCATCTGGGCCATGGTCTCGGTGCGTCCGCTCCCGAGGCGCCTCGCTGGCTGGTCGCCTACTCACACGCCTCGCGCGCGAGCGCTCCTCGCAGGTGCTGCTGTCGCACGTCGGCCGGTTGTTCTGCTTCGTACCTGTCAGACAGCTACGCGCGCTTCGCAACTTGCTCGTGCTGCTCACGCTGGCGGCCGTCGCGCTCGCCTCGCTGCGGTACGTCGACCACGCCGTTGGATGGGTCTCTGTGCTCGCCCCACCGCTCTCACACCCTCCCGTGGAATGCACGACTGGCGGCGGCAGCAACCCGTACACGCGCGACTGCCCGAAGCGCTTGATGATCCAGCACGTGCACCGCCGCGTGGCGCTGCGCGGCGGCGGGGTCAAGACGGACGCGGGGCTCTGGGTGAACCCGCTGGACTT
>JAADYC010000207.1:0-30193 GCA_023338135.1 Phytopythium kandeliae | reverse complement strand
GCTAGAGGCGCAAAGCGCCAGCGCGGTGGCCGAGCTGCTCACGGACGGCGGCGGGTCGGCGCGCGTGCCGCCGGCGGCGGCCAAGCAGCTGCACGCGCTGGGGCGGTCGCTGACGTTCCCGGCGCTGGCGGGAGCCGCGGATGGCGTGGCGGCGGCGCTGCAGGCTGAGCTCGGCGTCGGCCGCGCGGGCCAGGCGCACGCGCAAGTGGTGAGCCTCGGGCCGGGCGGCGTGCTGAGCTGGCGCACGCACGCGGCCGAGAGCTTCGTGCTGCTGCTGCGCGGCCAGGCGCGCTGGCGCATGCGCTCGGCCTACCGAGACGCCGCGCGCCACCCGCCGCGCTGCCTGCACCCGCGCGCATCTGGACTGCGGGCCGCGGCCGAAGTCGCCAAGGCACTCGCGCTCGCCGAGGAGAGCGACCTGGCGTCGCCTGGCGACGTCGAGGTCGAGGCGGCCGCGCTCACCCCTGGCGCCGTCGTGCACATGCCCGCGGGTGCGTGGCGCGCGGCCGAGGCGGCCGGCGGCGGGCCGGCGCTCGACGTCGAGGTCGACTTGCGCGTGGCCTTCTGTTGCTCGGCTCGGTCGGCCGGCGCCTTCCGATCCACAGCGGCGCCGCCTTCCGCCGGAGCCCGGTGGCCGTGCTGCTGCGCGCCGACGAGGTTCTGCACGATCCACCGGCTGCGGCGGACGAGCAGGAGGAGGAGGTCGACGATGAGGCAGCGACCCGCGTCTATATGCTGCACGCGGGGTTCGGCAACGACGCGTTCGAGTCGCTGGCGCGCGTGGCCTTCCGTTGCTCGGCGGCGCAGGCGGCGCTCGTCGAATGGGTCCGCCGCCGGGGGTTCGCGACCACCTTCACGCTCGAGGAGCTGCGGGCCGGCGCTGCGGCGGCCGGCGACGGCGACAGAGGCGATGGCGACGCGAGGCGCGTGCTGCGCTTGCTACTGCTCGCCGGCTTCGTGTCTCGAGCCTCGTGCGAGGGCTGAGCGACAAGGGCGGCGCGGCATTGCAAGCCGACGCGTACGCATCTGAAATCAACACGACGCGATTCATTTGAGCCAGCGATCGCTCGCTCGCGGAGCTCGCCGCCCGCCGCTCACGGAGCGATGCGGCGGTTGCGCATGAGGTGCACGTAGCGCTTGGTCTCGAAGCCGAGGCGGCCGTTGACCTCGCCGACGCGGTGGAAGGCGTCGAAGCCGGCGACGTACTGGAACTGACGCTCCAGCGCCGCGGGCTCCTTGTGGGTCAGCAGGTAATCGAACGCCTCGAGCTGCGCAACGGTGGTCGCGTTCTCGTCCTTGGAGTAGCTGCCGGCGCGAGCGATGGACGCGTCAGCACCGCTGCGGCGACGAGCACTCACCGCCTTGCTACAGCCACGTACGTCCAGGCCGGGAACTCCTCGCCGAAGCGCGACACGCCCGTCATGGCTGCAGGCACGTCGATGTGCACCGATCGCGGCAGGTCCCGCTCGCGAGCGCCGATCTCGTGGAGTCTGGCGAACGCGTGGCCGCCTGGAGACGCCACAGAGGTCAGCGAGCGGCTGTGGAGCGCGCCGAGAGGCTGCGTTCGGAGACGCACCCGGGTAGTTGGCGCGCGATGCCATGAACAGCACGGCCGCGCCGAGGATCGTGACGAGGATGCAACCGGCAGCCGCCACAAGCGGCCAGCGCGCCTGGGAGAGAGTTAGGCGCGTCGAAGGCGATTTGAGCGGCTAGAACTCGGTGACGCACCTTGTGGCGGCTCCGGTATAGCTTGGCAACGCCCTGCAACCTCGCAAGCGCGATGAGAACAACGTTGTGGAGGGAGGAGCGCGGCGCGGAGATGCCGAGGCGAGAGGTATCACGGACGCACCACGGCGGAGACCATGTTGAGGATCGGGATGGCGCTGAAGACGAAGCGCAGCTCCTTGTGCGGCAGCAGGGAGAAGAGCGCGAGGTAGGCGAACACGGGCCACGCGAGCGCCATGACGCTCCAGTCCACGACCGGCGCCGTCTGGACGGCCCAGACGAGCTCGCGCCACGACCGACTCTTGAGCGCCGCGGGGAGCAGCGAGCTGCCGGACCAGCGACCGAAGTGAGCGCGCGGTTGAGGCCGAGCGGCACCGAGCAGCGGAGTAGGCGCACCTGAGACCGAGCGGCACGAGCAGCAGCGTGGCCAGCAGCGCGCGCGGCAGCGCCGAGTAGAAGTACCAGAGCGGTGGGCTGACGCCCCACTCGTGGCTCTTGTTCTGCACCGTGTTGAACCACAGCACCTCGCCCTCGGGCCACAGCCAGCGTTGCCTGCGTACGGCCAGAGCAGTGGCGAGCGCTGTCAAGAAGCGAGCGTGGCTGTCGCAAGTCGACCAGCGCGTCCGCTCACCAGAAGTACGAGTCGACGGCCACGGTGAGCGCGAGCGCCGCGACCGACGCGCTGAATCCCCACCAGATGATCATGAGCAGCGACACGCGGCCGGAGAGCAGCATGGAGAGCAGCAAGGGGGCGAAGAGAACGGCCGTGTCGCCTCGGAATACGATCGTCGTGAAGGTGAAGAGCGCGATCGTGCGCCTCCACTTGCCCTGCCGTGGCCGACACGAGAGCGTCAACGCCGCTCGCAGAACGGAGGCGGCCACCCAGGCGAGGCGCTTACCTGCAGCCAGTAACCGAGCGCATAGAGCACCAGGATCTGCGGCCGGCAGAGCGAGCAGCAGAGTTAGAACCGGCGCGACGCACGCCTCGCGCTGGCAAGCGGACGTGCCAAGGCGTAGGTGTTGGGCAGCGTCCTCCCGGCGTAGAACATGAGGTGGAACTGGCTGGCGCAGATGAGCAGGAAGAACTTGCCCGCGTCCTGTGCGTCGACGACCAGCCCGCAGGCGGTCAGCGCGCGCCAGTCAAAGCCAAGCCAAGCCGCACCCGCATGGACAGAGCGCGACGCACCCGCCCGAAGCGCGCGGCGAGGCTGCGACTGAGGAAGACGAGCCCGCGGGCGGTGAGCATGGCGAGCACCCAGCGCGTGGCGTACTGGAGCGCGAGCTTGCGCGCGCCTGCGGCCTGCAGCGTCCAGACGAGCGGGCTCGAGAGCGCCGAGACCGCGAGCGCGCCGAGGAAGGTGCGCGGCACAACGCCCGGGAACTCGAGGTGATCGAACTCGGACACACGGCGCGGACCCAACAGCAGCAGGTCGTGCGTCGCCTGCAGGTTGAAGCTCTCCTCCACCTTGGCGAACGGGCAGTAGTAGACGTGGGCCGTCGCGACCAGCGCGAGTAGCAGCTCGGCCACTGCGCCGCGCAGGAGGACGCTCATGGCGGCTGGACGGCGCGCGGCGGGATGGAGGAGGCCAGAACGCGGCCGACGCGTGTGAGGCGGGGGCTTGCGAGTCAGCACCGCGCTGGACCGGGCGGGAGTGGTGGGCGAGCGAGGTGAGCCGCTCCGCTGGAGAGAACGGAGCTGCTCGACGTCAGAGCGGCGCCACGCATGACGCGCGCGGCTGGACTGAATACTTGATTTCCACCAATGGGAACGGGTGTGAGGACATTGTTTACACCAATCGGAGCGGTGAAGGATCACTTCAACATAGCCACGAGGAGATTGAGCACATTCCCGACCATTCAGTCGTGCCGATGCGCAGTCATGGGCCTTGCTTGGTTGAGTGGCATGCGCGCCACCTGCTCCGTCCCCAGCGGATCCTTCGTGACGCCGCGAGTGTCATGCTCCAGTGTCAGTCCCCCGGCGTCTATTTTCTCTTCACGCTTCGCCATCACGCATCCAAGAGTTTGTTCCAGCAACTCACTCGATTTCTCCGATTCGTCTCTTCCTCATCAGCGCTAAGTTTAGGCGGTCAGAAAGCCAGGAGGAGCGCGAGCTCCCACACATACCAGCGCGGCTTGCGCTGCGACCACTCTTCAACTCTTGGCGCGCGCGCGATCATGAACAGGAAGCTGACGTTCGACAACCGCCTGTGCTATGAGCGCGAGGTGGCGCGACAGCACTCCATCCACCACCACAAGCTCGACACAATGGTGCCCACGTCGCACTCGCCATCTCGCGTCTACCTCGACAGCAGCGCACCGGCGAGGTACACTCATCTGTCCTCGAACGCCAAGCGTCTGCAGCTCGAGCGGGAGAAGCAGCTACTCATCTACCAGCAGAACCAGCGGCTCGCCGACCGAATGCAGCACATCATGGAGCGTCAGGAGAACGCCTTCCTCGCGACCTCGCACAAGCTCAAGCCTGTGCCTCCTACGACTTCGAGAGCGCGCGCAGCAGACACGGAGGCGCTCCCGCTATCGCCTTCGAGTCCGACGCTACCGACACCTTCGACTGTGTCTCCTAGAGCCGCGAACGCGCGATCTCCACGCCAGCCACCGCTCCAGAGCCCAGCGCGCGTCCACATACCAGGCATGCGCCTCGACGCCAACCAGACGCCGCTCATTGACTGCCATCTCTCGCCCGAGTTCGCCATGGGAAGAGGCAACGCGTGCAAGAAGCAGTCGCTCGTCAACAGAGCCGTGCAGAGACGGAAGCAGGCTCGGATCGAGGAGGAGAACCAGCGGCTGCGGCAGCGGCTCGCCCAGCTCAAGCCATATTACAACACCAAGCGGTGGGACGGCGAGTGGCAGCAGCACAGCAAGAAGTTCGGACACCTGCGGCAGGATGGAACGGTCGGGTACCTGCTTCCTCCCCCGCCGAGAACAGCGGCGACGGAGAGACGACCGACGACACGCTCGCCTTGTAGCCGCTCCCCGGCACGGCCGTCCAACGGGGAGCTACCGTCTATCCATTCGTCTCGCAAGGACAAGACACCGATGACGGAGCGGTCGCAACGACAGCCGAGGCATAAGGTGGAGAGTGTTGTGCCGAGGCAGAAAACCGGTGTGGATAGCATGCGTGTGCCTGGCAGTACTGGAGATGACGCTTTTGAAGAGGAAGAGGAGGGGGAGGAGATGCGGCTCAACGAACTGCCGCCGTGCACTCTCCTAGAGGCGACGACCCGCAAGGGCGTGACCATCGCTGTCAGCGAGCTACAAATCGATCTGGAGAGGCTGGGAGGCGCGTCCACGACGGAGGCAGGGGATCGGTACGTGCTTGCAGCAATACGTGCTTTGAGTATCTGTCTCGAGGTCCTAGTTCTGACGCTACTGATCTCGTTTGCGGTGTTGTGGCAGCGGTTTCCTGGTGTCCGGAGCCTGGAGCGACGGCAGCGGCTCGATCGAGGGGCAGTTCGCGGTCAGCTTGCCGCTGTTGATCGATGTCGCTCAGGAAATCGACGACCTCGAGACCATGTAAGTCTGGATCTTACCGCTTGGACGGATCTCCATCGCGCCTCACGCATTTTGCGACGCAACGCAGGATAAAGCTGGAGACGGTCGTGCACGTTCCTGATGTCGGGAATTTCCCGCGATTATCCACACTTCTGACCGAGGAGGAACTCCGGCAACTGCTGCTTGGCGTCGTCCACCGCCTGCGCTTCCAGGTTGTGAGCGGCACCAAGGAGCTACGGATCACAAGTCGACTCGGCCCCAGCGTGACGTCCGCGAAATCGCCGCGCGCTCGCGCCGAGAGCGAGCCACTCGTTGGCCCAAGACGAGATCACACGCGGCCCAAGACCTGTCCTTCCGCTCTTCCGAGCGAGTCTATGCCAGACGAGAGCGGCGCAAGCGCTGACGCCGACACAGCAACAGCACTGTCGGTCCTGGGAGCGACGTCGCTGAACGAAGACATCGTGGTTTCAGCCAGCCAGTTCGCCAAACTGAAGCAAGGGACAGCGTCTCGACGGTTCGGCATGCGGTTCGGCGGCGAATTCGTGCTAGTCACGCCCCGGATCGATGAGCAGACGGCGGAGCTGACCGCTAGTTTACTCACCGTGTCGAGTGTCGCGGTTGCGACCGAGAGGTGGGTTCGCCTCGGCTCTGTCCAAGCGGAAGCGATCGCGCTCCAGCTCGCGACTGGCGCCTCGTTGCGTCAGATTGTGATGGAGCTGCTCGCGAGCGACGCGCAACGAGCGAACGAGTAGCATTCGAGTCCTCATCCAGCGCTGTCTGCCTCACACGCCGTACTTCTCCCGCACGCTCGACAGTAGTTCCTCCTCGCGGAACTCGAACTCTCGCAGTTGGGCATCTACTTTGGCGACGCGGTCTGGCGCCAGCTCGCTGTACAATTGCGTCAGCGCCTCCCTTGTACTGCGCGTCTTGGCATCGTGGTGCGCGGCCAACCTGGAGCCGAGTTCCAGGAAGAGGGTAGCATACTCGGTGCTCAAGCTGAGAATGCAATCGACGATCTTCCCGTCGATCCCTCGAGGAAGCAGCGAGCTGCCTCGCTCGCGTAGCTGGAAGAGCGCGAAGGCTGCGTAGATCATGCCGAACGGCGTCTCGTTGAGCGAGTTGGCGAGATCGAGCGAGCCACCAGCCCGGAGAAGCACGACTGCCGACTTGGGGTCATGATGCCGCAACGCGAGCAGCAGCAGCGAGTCGCCTTGGACGGCTCGGTCAAAGAGCATCTTGGACTCGCTCGGCAGTCCACTCACCGATCGGTCGAAGAAACCTGGAGATAATATAGCGCTCGTTACCACCACTCGGTACAGTTGCGGGTCGCGCCGCGTGCGCACCAACCATAGGAACAGAACTGCATCGGCGCGCCGTAGCCGAAGGTCTGGACCTGCGTGTCTACTGCGTGGGGAGGGATCTTCCCATCCAGCTCGACGAACACACGGCGCAGCGTGGCGTGGTCTTGCGCAGACAAAGCCTGCAGCACGTGCATATCCCATCGACGAGGGAACAGTCGAATGTCTTGGCTGCGATCCATGACTAAGGGGGCGTCAATGGCGGCGCTAGGATGTTATAGTGTCACCATCTCGCATATAGCGAGCGATGGCACTTCCGGGTGCTAATTCAGGAGGCTGGAGTGTATTTGTGAGCGGAGGCTTGCCTCGAAGCAGTGACACGCATCCTATTTGCAGGCAGCCACAGCAGCTGCAGTCGGTTCATTGCCAGATTGGTCCGCCTTGAGTCTCGCCAAGGCGCCTGTCGAGCAGATGGGTTGCTGCTCTAAGCCTGCGGCCGATGTCGCGGACGAGAAGTACGTCCAGGCGCATGCCGTGGCCCCGGCGGCGACGCGCAAGTGCCGCGACTGCTTCTGCAGCATCCTCTTCCTCGTCTTCTGGGTCGGCATGGTCGTCGTCGCTATCATCGGACTGGTGAACGGCCAGCCCGAGCGATTGCTCTTCGGCACCGACTACAACGGCACCACGTGTGGAACAGGCCGCCACAGCGATCGCCCGCTGACCTTCTACCCGCGTATGAGCCAGGATCTGCTGGAGCAAGCGGCGGACTCGACGCTGGCGCCGACAGACTACTCCTTCTTCTGCCTTTGCGTGGAGAGCTGTCCCGCCGCCGGGTCGTACATTTGTACCTACGAGGCCGAGGCTGAGATCCAGGCGGACGCAGCGCTCGCGACCGCCGCCGAGCGAGAGGCTGAGCGGGAGCGCCGCGCGCTGGTCCTACCGCTCGCCGACGAGCAGGAGTGCTGGTTCGTGGCGCTACCGAGCCAGACCGTCTTCTACCGCTGCCTCCAAGTGACGGAAGCCAACTCGACCGCGGTGGAGACCTGCGTCTTCCCGGCCGACTCGGACGAGTACTATGACGTCGTGAACGGTGCGCGCGTGCCCAACGCCAAGTGCCAGGTCAAGAAAGTGCGCACAGTCTCGGACGCGACCGGCCCGGCGCAAGAGAGCCCGCTGTACGCTTCGCTCCAGACTGTCGCGGCAGTGGTCGGTCGGTGCATTGGCGACGTCAAGAGCTCGTGGCTGGCCGTGCTCGCATTTGGCGGGGTCGTCGCCCTCGCGCTCGGCTTCGTCTTCCTGCTCTTCCTGCAGTACTGTGCCGGGTGCGTCGTGTGGATCATTCTCTGGGGCTTTGTCCTCCTCCTGCTGCTGTTCGCGCTCATGCTGAGCGTCAAGGGTGGCGTCATCGGTAGCGCCGAGCTCAACTCGCTCACGACGACGCTTGCGAGCGCCGCGTCCAGCGCTGGTGTGTCGACCGGCATCACCGACAACGCGGACGTTGTGAGGGCCAGCAGCGACAGGAAGCACGTGTATGCCGCCGCGGCGTACGTGTTCTTCGCGCTCGCAGGAACGGCCTTCCTGCTCGTTTGCTTCTTCCAGAAGAAGATCCGAGTGTCTGTGGGCATCATCAAGGAGGCCTCGCGCGTCATTCGGCGCATGCCGCTGCTCGCGCTCTTCCCGCTCTGCCCGTTTGCTATGATGATGGTGCTCTTCATCTACTCGGCTGTCATCGCCGCCTTCATCTACAGCTCGGGCGACATCAAAGTCGACAAGCTGGGCGGCGGCGCGGCGGCGGCCTCGTCGGCACTGCTGGCCAAGGTCAGCGCCGACGGAGCCATGCGCGCCATGTTTGCTTACCACTTCTTCGGCTTCCTCTGGACCAGCCAACTCATCAACGCCATCAGCATGTGCACGATCGCCGGCGCTGTCAGCCGCTACTACTGGAGCCGCGAGAAGAGCGCGGCCGAGATGGGCCGCTTCCCCGTGCTCTACTCGTTCAAGAACTGCTTCCGCTACCATTTCGGCTCGCTCGCGTTCGGTGCCTTCATCATCGCCGTCGTGCAGTTCGTGCGCGCCGTGCTGCTGTACATCGACCACCAGACGCAGGATGTCCAGCGGTCCAACCTCGTGGTCCGGGTGATCATGAAAATCGTGCAGTGCTGCCTCTGGTGCCTCGAGAAGTGTCTCAAGTTCCTCTCGAAGAACGCCTACATCATGGTCGCCATGAAGGGCAAGAGCTTCTGCGCGTCTGCCAAGGATGCTCTCTCCATCATCCTGAGCAACGTCGGCCAGGTGGCCGCCGTCTCCACGGTCTCCTTCCTGCTCCTCAGCGCTGGCAAGATCGCCATCGCAATGGTCTCCGCGATCACCATGTTCGCGTACCTCGAAGCGAACGCGGACGACTACGGTGTGGGCGGTCGGCACGAGATCTCATCGCCCATGGCTCCCATCTTGCTCGCGCTTCTGCTCGCCTGGTTCGTAGCTTCGACGTTTCTCGGTGTCTATGAGATGGCCATCGATACCATCTTGCTCTGCTTCTGCGAGGACAAACAGCTCAACAAGGGATCCGGGCAGTACTACATGAGCGACACGCTGCGCAAGTTCGTCGACGGTGTGCCGGGAAACCACGAGGCGAGAGAGTAGAGGACAGCGACACCGCCAGATTCTGTGTCTCGCTGCACCGCAATCACATGCCTTCTTTCTGCCTGCGCTCTTTAGATGCCGATCTCTTTGAGCCTCGCAGCACCGCTGAGCTCTTCAATTTCCCAGAGCGCCACCGCCCCATCGTGACTGGCCGTACTGCTCATTGGCAGCGCTGGGTGCCAGTCCAGATCGGCGAGCGAGTCTTGATCAAGGTTTCCGATGTCCAATGGACGGCTTCGGCCCCTCTGCAGTAGGCCACGCCATTGGTTAGTCAGCGACTGCCATTGCTATAAACCGCATCGCTCCACGCACCTTGAAAAGCTGCAGTCGGTCTCCGTACGACACGGAGAAGAAGTCCCCGCCGCCGAGGAACCGGATATTCACACGCCCTTGAGCATCGTCCAGACTCACACCATCAATACCGAGGTCGTACCGACACACGATCGGAGGGTGGTTGTCTCCATCGGCCGGGATGGTACTTTGAGAGAATAATCTCGCCTTCACGTCGCCAACTCCCCATTCTAGCACCTCGTGTGTCAACGCGTGAGCGCTATACACCGACGCTGAGTCCGGGGAGAAGCACATCGCCAGCACTGGCGGAGCGCTGCCGTCGCCAACCTGCTCGCTGTCCAATGTCCAGTCCACAACGCGAGAAGAGTTGCGCGGGTCAAGGAAGCGGAACTGGCCGCGTGCGGTCGCAAGCGCTATAATGCGACCGCAGTCGCTCACCGCCACGCACGAAGTCCCGCTGACGCCACTGATGGCAGTCCTGCTGGTCAACTCGCCTTCATTCGCTTCAAGTATTCGCAGGTCTTGGACTGAGCTGCCTCCATACGGGTCGTGCTCGTACAGACAGATCGCAATTGATCCGTTTTTGGCGCTGGCGAGCTGAACGATTCGCGCTCCGGAGATAGCGGGGAGTGAAGACAGCAGCTCTCCGTTCCGGATTCTCCACATGCTGATCGAATGATTGCTTAGCCCGCACAACATGGCCTAAACAGGCAGCGTGGACAACAAAGCGTCAGACGACGCTGATTCGTTGGACGAACGCGAGATACGCATTCGCATCGTACCTGTTCACTGTGGTTGGTGTTGATCCAGTCCAAATGCGTAAGCTCGTAGTGAAGCGAGAGCGTCAACAGCGATGAAGGATCACCACCCTCGGCTCTCCAAATATCGACGTATGAGTTGCCAACCTGCGCAATGGCCAGGTGCTCTCCGTCTCTGGTGAAGCGGCTCCTCATCGACATGACCGACGCGTTCTCCTTCCAGTCGTGAAGCATGTCCAACTCTCGGATCAACGACACTTTCAGTGACCGGTCATCATCGCCATCACGCTTGGGTCCCGCTGCACTCGCATCCCAGAACTCTGACGGCCGGCCGCTGCCGCCGTCGCTGTCGCCACCGTCGTCCGGCAGTTCCGCATGCGGCTCAAGAACGCCGAGTGGATCCATCCCTGCGACAGGAGAGAATGGCGGCGACAATTCGTCACCTGGGTCCGATTCTGGCGCGGACGCCACCTCGCTGGGTCTCTCCTCTTCCGACAAAAGCTCATCTGAGCCTAGTGCACGCTCGTTCTCTCCATCAAAGAGCGCAGCGGCAGCCGCGTTGTCCCTCGAGCTCACTCCAAAGAGCTCGCCGATTTCCCGCATTTGGTCGCGCGAGAGCCCGAGGTGGCTCGATTGGTGCTGGATCCTGTGTCGCGGAGCTCCTTTGCTCGATTCGACCGCGTCCGAAGGTTCGTCGCCCTGCGGGCTACCCGAGGAGTCCGAGAAATGCTCCAAGAAGTTGTGCTGCACCATCATCCGCAGGATAGAGTGCAATTGGCGCCCCGCGTCCTCCAGCGCCTTGACTTTGTTGCCGGCCTCCACATTGAGTGCGCTTCGCCGCAGGATCTTGCGTCAGCCAGCTAAAGACCTCGAGTCCCTGCATCAACCAGCAGCACGAACGTACCGGAGGCGGCTGCACTCGGCCTGGCTGACTCGAAGCCGCATCTTGAGCGTCGGGTCGTGAAGGCGCGAGAGCTGGAACGCCAGCAGCTTGGGTAGCGGCAGACTGCGGAAGACGAGGCTCAGGAAGTTGCGGAAGGATGTGACGAAGGCCTCGAGCCACTCGCGACTGAAGAAGACGCGGAAGTACGGATCCGCCTCGGGACGTTCAATGAACGGCAGCACGAACCAGCGTGCCCATGAGTCGCCGCCGTCCCCGTCACGCGGAGGGATAGTCGCGTGCAGGCGGTTGGCGAAGCGCTTGAAGAACTCGGCGGCCTTCTCGCGGTGCCCGGTCTTGACCGCGTTCACGACGTACAGGCGCAGCAGCGACGTCTCGAGCTTCTGGAGCGTCTGCGCGAAGTCAGGCACTCCCAGATCGAACCTAAGGAACAAGCGCTATGTGGCATGCACCGCGGCACGCACCGAGGAGTAGGACGCGTCCAGGTGGTGGAAGAAGCGCGCGCTCAAAAACTTCCACGTCTCGAGGACCGACTCAACCTGGTACGACTGGATCGCCAGCAGCAGCTGCGACAGGATCTGGTCCGCATCGAAGCCGCGCGCGCGGTCGCGCCGGCGCTCGCTCGCAAACGCCTGGAAGCTCTGCGGAGGCAATCGCGTCAGTCGGTCTCCACCACCGCCACCGCCACCGTCTCGGCCCGACCCGGCTCGCGAGCAGCGCGCACCTTGGTGAAGCCCCGGAAGAGAAGGTACTCCATCACCAGCTCATCCACGTGCGGCAGCAGCCCCTGTGCCTCCATCCTGTGCGCGAGTCGTCAGTCAGGTTCGCGCGATCTGCTCTTGGGCGGCGCTCGCCACGCCTGCGTCTGCGAAAGTCAGTCAGCGGCGGAAGATGTCCCGTGTTCTGTTGCTTAATGTATGCCCTCTCTAAAGTGCGACTACTCATTCCTGAAGGTTTCCTCGTTGAGGCATTAAATGCTGGAGGGTCGACTTCAACACGCTGCCTGCCTCCTTCAAGCCACGCTGCCACCAAGGCCGATCGCCGACTTCACGGACCTGGTGAGCGACACGGCAGCAAGCGATGCGGCGGGAAGCGACGCGGCGGCTTTGCCAAATGTAAGTCGTGCCACGCCGTGCCGTAGCCCCCTCTAACTGGCGCATCTCGTCGCCTCGGCCTCTGGAGCCTCGCCATTTCGTGATCCACAGGCAAGCCGGCGAATCGAGCGCAATGGTGCTGCTGCTGCCGCTGCTGCTGCTTCTGCTGACGACGACGACGTCAAAGGCACTGCGTGGAACGGTGGCGACCGCGCACGAGCGTGTGGGTACGCGGTGTGCGCGCGAACCGGCAACGCGCGTGGATTGCTACCCGCCGGCGCCGCGCTTCCCCAACGCGACGGAAGAGCTCTGTCTGGCGCACGGCTGCTGCTGGAAGCCGCTGGAAAACCACGGCGTGCCCTGCGCCTTCGACGCTGATCGAGCACCTAGCATCGACATGTGTGCGCTGGTGCCGCGCGCGTCGCGACTCGCGTGCAGAAACCCGCGATTCGCGAGTGCGGCGCTGGCGGAGGAGGACGCGTGCGCGTTGGCGGGCTGCTGCTTCAACCACGGCGAGTGCTTCCAGCCCTTCTTCGAGGGCTACGAGCTCGTGAAGCTGGTCGAGACGAAGAGTGAGTGGCGAGGTGATCTGGTGTTACGTCGCTCCCAGCGCGGACCGTTCACGAACGATCTGCCTGTGCTGCTACTACACGTGATGCGCGAGTCGCCCCGCCGCCTGCGCGTGCGCATCTCGGATCCGGCCACCGCGCGGTTCGAGGTCGCCAACGCTGCCGCGGCGCCATCGACAGCATCCGGGAACCCTGAGGCGAGAAGTCTGTACAATGTTTCCTTCACACACCGGCCGTTCGGCGTCGCGGTTGCCAGGCGCGACACAGGCGAGGTGCTGTTCAACTCGACGCCGCCGCTGGAGCGCGGCCGGGCTTTCAGTGGCCTGGTGTTGGAGAACCAGTTCCTGGAGCTGTCGACCCAGCTACTCGGCTCGCAACACAACATCTCCGATGATCCGGTGCTCTACGGACTCGGCGATCGCCTGGCACCGCTCCGCCTGCCTACCGATGGCCGCAAGTACCCGCTGTTCTCCAGGGTAACCAACGAGTTGGCTGACGGTTCGTCCGCTCACGCCGCCGGTGTTCACCCATTTTTCCTGCAAGTGGCGCCATCAGGTAACGCACACGGCATATTCATGCGCTCGTCGAACGCGATGGAGGCCGTGGTGCAGCGTGACGCTGTGACGTTCCGCTTAACTGGCGGCATCGTGGACGTGACTGTTTTTGCCGGACCGAGTCCTGTTGATGCCATCAGCGAATACACCGCCGTGGTGGGACGGCCGGCGATCCCACCGTACTGGGCTCTCGGTTTCCACATTGGCTCAAGACGCGACCGGTCTATTGCCGCGTCAGTCGCTACGGTATCCCGCCTCCGCGTTGCTGGGCTGCCGTTCGACGCGTACTGGCTGGATGAGGACTACATGAGCGACGGCATCCCGCTGACACTGGACACGGCGCGGTTCCCAGCCAAGGGCGTGCGCGAGTTTGTCCACGATCTGCACTTCAACGGCCAGTACTTCGTCTGTGTTCAAGTGCCGACAGTCGTGGATACCACAGCCAACGACACGAGCGAGCCGACCGTGCGATTCGACAGTGCTGCCGAGGCGGAGGTGTTCCAGCACGGTGAGGCACACGACGTGTTCGTCAAGGGCGTGCTTGGTGAGCGATTCGCGGAGAAGTTTGTAGGCGGTCACTGGTCGGCACTCGTGGACTTCTTCCATCCGAATGCGTCGGTGTTCTGGACGGACCAGCTCAAGGCGCTTCGAGAGATGCTGCTGCCTTTCGACGGGCTCTGGTTGGAGCGAAACGAGCCCAGCAGCTCGTGCGACAGCGTGTTCGCCGACGAGGCCGATGTTTGTTCAGCGGAGACAGAGCGGCGCGCTCCTTCGCGACTTGGGCAGTCCTCTGCAAGAGAGAAGGGATCGGCTCGTGCCAGCGAGACCTCGGAGCCTGACGCGGCGGGATCGGCACCTCCTGCTGCCGTCGGCACGGGGTTCATTCGATCGCCGGACGTGAACTTTCCGTTCGACCCCTTCCGTCAGCCGTTTGTTCCTGGCCAAGCCGACCAAGTTGGAGCGCGCAGCATGTCAGGAGGCAACCTGAATGCGCAGACGCTGCCGCTGGCCGTGAACCACTTCAACTCGATGCATTACAATGTTCACTCGCTCTACGGTCTGGCGCAGACGCGCGTGACGCGCGAGGTGTTGGACGAGCTCGTACAGAAGCGCTCGCTCCTGGTAAGTCGTTCGACGTTCCCCGGGAGCGGACACTTCGCCGGCCATTCGCTCCAGGACTTCAGCGCGAGGTGGGAGGACTTACCGCTGGCGATTGCGAGCGCGCTGAGAATGAGCATGTTTGGCGTTCCGCTCGCGGGGATTAATGTGGGGGGCCTCCGAGGTGACCCCACCGCCGAGCTCTACGTCCGCTGGTTCCAGGTGGCCGCCTTCTTCCCGCTGCTGCGCAGCCACTCGCGCGCCGATGCCGAGGCTTCGATTCCGATCGACTTCGACGAGTCGACGACCAACATCTTGCGGTCGGCGCTGCTGCAGCGCTACCGCCTGCTGCCGTATATGTACACGCTGTTGTACGAAGCCCGTGCGCATGGGGGTCCGGTCGCGCGGCCGGTGGCGTTCTCGTTCCCGGCAGACGCGCTCGCGCACCGCGTCGAGACGCAGTTCATGCTCGGACCCGCGCTGATGGTGACGCCGGTGGTGGCGGAGAAGGCCATCGCCGCCGACGCGTACTTCCCCAACGCGACGTGGTTCGACGCCGAGGATGGCCGCCTTGTGTTCGCTCCTGGCGCCGGCCGGTCGCAACGCGCGCGCCTCTTGACGCCGTTGTCCAAGACACAGGTGCATATTCGTGGCGGATACGTCGTTCCAACGCAGCGGCCTCGAACGACGACAGCACTCTCTCGCCACGGAGACTACGTCTTGCTGGTAGCGCTGGGCGATGGCGAACCGGCCCAAGAGGAGCGCCAGGCGGCCGCCGGGGAGCTGTACATTGACGATGGAGATTCACTCGACCCGGTCAAGAACGAGCGGTTCTCGCTCGTGCGCTTCGGCGTGATCCAGCGAGAGCGCAACGCGCTGGATCTAACGAGCGAGCTCGTGTTTGGTGGATACGACGGGCCAGAGATGCGTGTCGAGCTGGCCGCCGTCAAGGTGTTCGGGCTACGCGGTGGGTTCCACGGCAATTCGTCTGTGCAAGCCTCGCTGGTTATGACCAACGAGTCGTCTGCCCGGTCCGTCAAGGCAGACTACTTCGCGCAGTCGAGCACGTTAGTCCTGAGTCGCTTGCGCGTCCCCATCGGCGCCAAGTTTAGCGTGCAGGTTCGAGCCAAGAGTCCAGTCGGCGGTGACGGACGCCAAGAGCAGGCAGGAGACGGGAAGAGTCGGGCTGGGGACGAGAAACAGCAGCAGTCGTCGTCCGCGACTGGAGAGAGCGCAGGACCTCACGGCAGGGGCGACGTCCGCAACTATTCGATTGCGTCGATCGTTGGCGCGTCCGTGCTCGTTGTGCTCGTCGTCGGTGTCTGCATCACGTACTTCGTGCGGCGTCGCGGGTACAACGCGATCGCTTAGGCAAGGAGCGACTCGAACTCGCCACGGGTGCCTGCGGCCAGCAAGACCTAGTTGCGTTTCGCTTCATATTCTAATTGTCCGTTGGCTTTGGTCTATCGGCGGCGCCTCGTGAGTTGGAGCGGGTGAACGTGAGGCTGAGGTAGAACTGCTCGCAGCGTGGTGCCGACGCGTCCTCCGCCTCTAACCGCGGGAGCTGCTCGATCGATCCTTGCACCGACAACGACGGGCTCGCCCCGGTTGCCTCATCGACAACCTCAGAGCGGAACTGCAGCGTCCATTGGAGACCCGCGGCGCCGGCGTCGTCGATCGACGCGAACGCGACCCAGAAGCTCGAAGGCGAGTCGATCTGCCCATGGTAATCGCCGAGCAGCTGCGATCCCATGGGGATCATGCTCGACAAGCCGCTCGGGAAGTGCCGGAATACGCGGCGACGACCGTCCAGCGTCAGGTGCATGGCCGTCGGCGCGACGGCGTCCTGGTCCGCGATGGCGCCGGGGATGGCCGCCCACGAAGACGCGACAGCGACTGAGCGCTCGCCGGTGACCCTCAGCGATACCTGAGCCCACTCGCGCAGGAAGTGCATGGCGCAGCCGAGCGAGAAGCCGGCAGCGGGCGTGGCGGCCGACTTGACAGATGAGCGATTGCCATCCAGGTCCCACGTGCCGTCGAACGGGGATGTGTAGTCGTGGATGAGCGTATCGGCGCCGCGGGGAAGCGCGGACGCCACGAACATGGCGCGGACCTGGGCGACGAAGGTCTGGAAGCCGAACACAGTCGGCGCCGCGAGCACCGCGATGAAGGCGGGCCGCAGCGGCGAGTAGGTGCTGTTCTGGAACACCACCGTCAGGATCTGCTCTGTGACGAGCGCGAGCGTGGAGCCCGGCGGCACCGCTGGAGCCACCGGCGGCTGCGACTGCGACTGCGACTGCGGCGAGGCGAAGAAGGGTCCCGCGAACCGATCCACGTTCTCCCGGAGCAGCGCGACAGCCTTGACGTACCCGCTACGCAGCACGCGCATGTCGAGGAGTCCGGCGGTGCAGTCGGCGACCACGCGGCGCAGCTCGTCTGCCGTTGCGCGGTCGAACACGAGCCGCCCGAGGATGCCGGCGCACACGCGGACGACGCGGGCGGTTGGGTCCGCGACCGCGTCCGCTCCTTCGTATGGCTGCAAGGGTTCGGCGCCACCATCGGCACCGGCGTCCGCACCGGCATCGACCTCGAGCTGGAGTAGCGCCTCGAGCTTCTGCGGCGGCGGTGCTCCTTCGAGCTGGTCGTACAGCAGCGCGCTCCACTGCCGCATGCTCTCGTGGAAGGGTAGCGCGTCGACGCTCATCATAAACTGGTAGAGGATCGCCAGGTGCTTGGACGCCAGCAGCGCCTCCTCGTGCCGCGCCGCCCACACACAGTGGTCCGCGCGCAGGGCGTCCGCCGCGTCCGCCGCCGCTGCGTCGCGCGGGCTGCGGCGGCGGTCGAGCGGCTCGGTAGCTGCGCTGGTGGCGACCGAGAGCGGACCCCAGTCGGGTGACGCGAGCTGCGGGGCGTCGCGGCGCTCGGCGCGGCCGTCGGCGGCCGGCGCGCGGCGGTACGAGACCACGAGGAACTCGGGCGAGGTGGCCAGCGCGAGCACGCGCAGCGAGCGCGATTCGGCGCGGTCCGGCGCGGGCACCTGCTCGAAGACGTAGACGCGCAGGACGTGCTTGGTGAAGCGCTGCGCCTTGGTAGCCGCGCTCTCCCACTCGTAGTACCAGCGCGCGCCGGCGTTGACCTGGTACACGTGCTCGTTCTGCCGGCGGGCGAGGCGCGAGCGAGTGAGCGGCGTGAGCGTGTGGGCCGCGAAGGCAGGCAGAGCGGCAGGCAGAGAGGCAGGCGGTCGGAGCCAAAGGACCGAGAGCTCGGCGCGCGCACCTGCTCCAGGTCCGAGTGCTGCAGCGCACCCTCGATCCAGACGCCCTTGGGCGACTGCTCGGTCTGCACGGCGCCGAAGACGGCGGCCGCGTCCAGTTCGCTGCCCACGCGCAGCTGCAGCGCCTGCGCCTCCTCGAAGTGCGCGAAGAGCGCCACGTCGCGGTGGCTGCGCGTCCAGGCTCGGCCGGCGGCGCGGCCCGCGCGCTCGACGGGCAGTCGCACGCGCACGAGCACGGGCGAGCCGCAGTAGCTACGGTTCACGTGCTCGGGGCAGCAGTGCGGAAAGCAGCGCAGGATCTGAGGGCACAGGCGGGCACAGGCGGTCAGAGCGGCGAGTTGGTGGCGGCGGGTAGGTACCGGTGCGTGCCTTGGTGCGCTTGGTGCGGTTTGTGCTGCGGTCGGGCGGGCGGCGGGCGGGCAGGCAGAGCGCCGGAGAGCGCCACCGAGACAGACAGGTCGGCGCCGGGCGTTAGCGCGTGCGCGAAGCTCCGAGGCGCGGTCGCAGGCACCCACCGCTTGTACTCGCCGCGGAAGATGTCGGCGTGCGCGCAGCTGCCGCGGAAGAACTCGCACGAGGCCGCGGCCATGGCGCTCGCCGCGAGTCGCGAGTCGCGAGCCGCGAGCCGCGAGCCGCCGGTCGCGCCAGTCGCTCAGTGAGGCGGCTCGCTGCGCGGCGCCGCCGCTGACTGCCGCGGATGGGGCGAGCTACTGTCTGAAGCGGAAGAGAGGCGCGGGGCTGGCTGCGCGCGCCGGCGGCTCCCACCGTGCAGCTGCCGGCTTCCACCACTCGCCGATGCTGGCGCGCAGCCCCATCTCCGCGCCGGCGCTGTGCGTCCCGAGGCGGACCCGTCCGTCCTCTGCCAGTCCGTCACGGCGGCGCGCGGTCGTCAATCGGCTGGCTCGGCCGCCCGTCCGTCCGTCTCGGTCGCCACTGGCGACGCGCCGAGCCGAACGCCTCCGGACGCAAGAGTCTCGCGCGCGTGTGCGCGCTCACCATCCCGCGGGAGCCGCGACAGAGCCGCGGGCGCTTGCAAATCCCCGGCGCGGCCGATCGCTCGCCCGGCCAACGCGCCGCCGGCAGTAGGCGCGCAGAGAGGCGGCGGGTGCGCCGCTGGCGCTTGCGTGACGCCGCGTGGATTGTCCATTGCCCGCTGGCGGCCGCCGGAGGCTCGACCGAAGAGCGTCGCAGTCGCGACTGACGGACGGACAAAGGGACGGACGGACGGACGAGTCGCCGCGCCTCTAGCGGCGGCGGAGGAGGCGGAAGAGTTGACACGCTGACACCCGCAACGCGGCGACCGAGACGCCGGTGGGACCGACGGATGCACTGGCGCGGAGGACCTTCCTCCCCTGTCGCTGCCTCCGCCGGTCCTTCCATCTGGCGCTCGGTGACACGCGGATGGACCAACCTGGCCGCGCTCGCGCTCCTCCGGTGTCTACGCTTTCGCCAACGCGCCGAGCGAGCGCCTCGGCGTTTCGGTGGGCTCGACGACGCATGCGGCGGCGCGTCGACGCTGCGGCGGAGGCGACGGGCGGCTCTCGGCCGACCGAGGCCGCTCCCCATCCGTGGATAGCCTCCCTCGTTCTCCCCGCGGCCTGCCTGCCTGTCGGCGCCGTCGCTTGGCAAAGAGGTGCACGTTACGGAATACTTTGGGGACGGACGAACCGAGCGTGTGATTGCTATCTCGTGGGACGCGTGGGACTTCTTCCACTCGCACGCCCTTAGCACGCGAGCTAACGCGAGGGAAGCTCGCTCGCGGCCAGGCGGTTCGATCCGCGGCGGCGAGCGTGGCAGGCGCTCGAGCACGCCGAGATCCTTTCGCGCCATCGAGCGGCGGCTGACGCACCGACGCGCATCTCTCCCTTTCACGAGCAACGCACTCAGGCCACGCGGAAGCAGCGCTGGACGCGCGTGCACGTCTCGTCGATGGCGCGCTGAGCCTCGTCGACCAGGTCGCCGTAGATGAGGAAGCCGTGCGAGAGGCCCTGGTAGATCTTGAGCGACGACTCCACCTTGAGGTACGACAGCCGCGTGTAGAAGTCCACGCTGTCGTCCAGCAGCGGGTCGAGGTCCCCCACCACTAGGGCCGTGGCCGGGAACTGCCGCAGCAGCTCGTCCTCCGCTAGCCCCGGTGACACGCGCGGGTCGTGGATGTTGTCCTTGTATTGGTTCGAGTGCCCGTGCGACGGGTAATAGGACGTCAGTGCCAGTTCGAGGATACCGCGAGGAAGCACCGGGTCATTCTGGAGCAGGAACCGCGACGGCGACGGCGACAGGTGCAGGTTCAGCGCCGGGAACATTAGGACGTTCCCACTCGGCAGCGGGATGTCTTCCTGGATGCACTGGATGCACAGCGCCGCCGCCATGTTGCCACCTGACCCCGCACCACTCGTCCCTCGTCAGCACAGGCACGCCTGCCATGCGGACGCGGTGCTAGCAATCGCGCAACGTACCGGCGCTCTCGCCGAAGAAGCTGATCTTCCCGGGCCGAAAGCCGAGTCCTCCGTCGAGAATCCACTTGTAGACCGTCATGCACTGCTCCAGTGACTTGGGGTACTGCATCTCCGGAGCGAGTCCGTAGTCTAGCGTTGCCATAACAGTAGGGTCAGTCGCCACCATCGGCTACGCTGCCTCCAGCCTCGCAGATCTGTCGTACCGACGAAGACGATCACCACACCAAGCGCCCGAGCCCAGCAGCTCAGGTTGTAGAAGTCCTTGGCGATGAATCGCCCGAAGAAGCCTCCGCCGTGGATGTACAGCAGCACCGGCCGAGTCGAGGGCAGGCCACACTCGATCATCTGCGTCGTCAAGGGCACGGCGGCGCCCGACCACGTTCCGGCCTGGACGGACGCCAAGGGGCGAGCACTGAAGATGTACAAGCCGATGTCGGACGCGCTCTGGCGCGCTTTGCTGACGGAGGACCCGTCCTGCTGGAGGAATTGCTCCTCTAGAACGGGGATGTGCGGGGTCCGCAGCCGAGTGAGCAGCCGCACGAACTTGGATTCGCCGAATACCTGCCAGCCCATGCGGATGACATCCACATCCGGCTGGTCGATCAAGATGCGCATCGTGTATCGCGCTGCCTTGGCATTGCGGATGGCGTAGTATGGAATGGCCATCACGAGCAGGAACGGGCCGAAAATGCGTAGCAGCCGCTTGTTGCCGCGGCCGAGTACCGAGTGCGCGAAGGCGCTCGACGCCGTCAGGACGTTCGTGCCGATCTTGAAGGCCGTGAAGCCGAACGGCTCGCTCGAGCGATCGTAGTACTCGGCTGGAAGTGGCACGCGCTCCACAAGCAGCGTCGTGGCGTTTTTGAGGTCGTCGTCGATATCCGACTGGATAGGCGTGTCGATGAGCAGCCGGTGGTCCGAGCCGTTGCCCACGGGCCGCGCGCGCTGCAGCACGTGCTGGCAGAGCAGGAACAGCCGCAGCGCCATGAGCACACGTGCGTGGTGGATCTTGACGCGCCGCAGGTTGGAGAAGTGGTACATCGCGCGCTTCCAGTAGTCGACCACGATGAGCAGCGCGACACCCCATTTGATGACGTGTCTGGACGGCACGACCTGCACGAAGAAGTCCCGGAGCGACGCGCGGCGCCGGAAGCGCCGGTAGAGGAACATGAGCGTGGAGATCACGACGAGCGAGCTGATCGACCAGCGCTTCTCGCGGTTGGGGTCGTAACCCGACTGCAGCTCCTCGAGCACCTGGCGCGTCTCGCCGAGCGACAGCGTCGCGTGGCGCAGCAGCGACGAGATGCCGCCCGAGAGGATCGTGTAGCGCTCGTCAGTTGGAATGAGTGGGATGATGTCCTTGAGCGCCGGCTTGGCGCGGAAGTCGACGGGTCTCGCCTCGCCCTGCCGTCGCTTGGACGCCAGGATCACCTCCTCCTTGATGAACGTGTACAGCACGCGCTCGAAGGACGCGACCGTGAGCGACAGGTGCTGCAGCTCGCGGCCCATGCGGCCGTACGCGTACTCGCGGATGATGCGTCGCAGCACCTGGATGCACGAGAGTACGGCCGTGGACGCCTCCAGCAGCGTGCGGTAGCCCTGCACGCGCAGCGCGCCGTCGTCCGAGCTCTCGCCGGCGCCTGGCGGCTGCGCGCAGCTCTCGATGAAGCCCAACAGCTGCACCGAGCTCTGCGACCGCAGCCCGCCGCGCAATCCGCCGTCCGCGGCGGGGGCGGCGAGGGCCGAGACGCCCGGCTCGTCGTCGCTCATGCTGCTCAGGCGAGGGCGGCGCGGGAACTGCGGCGGCGCGGCGGAGCTCCTCACTTCAAAAAGACAGCGGAACCCTGCGGGAAAAGAAGATACGATTTTCAGCGCGCGGCTCTTGGCGCTTCGGCCAATGGAACGGCAGACTGGAGATTTCAGCGAATCGCAAAGCGTGATGTGCGATTTGGGGCGAACTTCCGGCGAATGAAAGTCCGAGGTCGTCATAGGATGCGCATCTAGGGGCTGTGATTGGCCGCGAACGCACGGAAATCGCTGCTTGAACCTCACGGCGATGCTCGATTTCGATTGTAGCGATCGTCCTGAAAGGTCGCCGGCTTCGCGCGACAGTTTTAGCAGACTGCGGTCCGGTCAGGCGATGCGCCCGAGCTCCGCGGCGGCGGCGGCGGCGGCGGCGGGCACGCCCGCGCAGGGTAAGCTGCGTCCGCAGTCGGCGGCGCTGCTGCTGCTACAACACAAGGGGGCTGGGATAACACCCGCCGCCGCGCCGGGTCCGGCGGTGCAGCCGGGCAAGACAGTGGCGGCGGCGTCGAGCGAGGAGCTTATTCGCGATCTGGAGGACAAGGTGCGCAAGGTGGTGGAGCTCAAGCGCGGCGAAAGCGATCGGCTGCGCTTCGCCGTCGGCAAGAAGCGCGGCGAGGCGGACAAGGCGCGGCTGGTGCTGCTCGATCTGCTCAAGGACAGCGAGGCGCTCGGTCTGCGCTACCACCCTACCGGCGACCCGACGCACTCGCCCAACGAGGAGCAGGCCAGTGATGCGAACTCGCTTGAGGAGGAGCCGGATCGGCTGCAGCCCATCGCGTCCATCTCGCGTCGCCCAGTGTACTCGAAGCGCACCAAGATCAGCGAACTGGAGGCGAGGCTCGAGAAGCGCGCCAAGGAGACGCACGAGGTCCAGCGAAGCACGCTTGTGCTGGAGCACATCCGGCGCCGACTGGCCAGCGAGCACGCCGAACTCTCCCAGACGACCAACGGGCTTAAGGCACAGTTCATCGAGCTCAGTCATGAGACGCAGGAGCTGCTCAAGAAGGACATCGCGGCGTCCGATGCCGTCAGCCAGGCACAGGCACGCCTGGCGCAGCAGAAGGGCGAGATGGTCGCCAACATGCGTAATTACAAGAGCGAGCTCGAGATGCGCCACAAGTGGGCACGTGAGAAGGCCAAATTCGAAAAGTACTACAACGACCAGGTCCTCGCTGTGCAGCGCGAGACGCAGCCCTTGCCGGAGGTGGAGCAAAAGCTCTGCAGCCGCCCCAGCGTATCCCCCGGACGTCGACGATCCATGCGAGGTGGGAGAGCTGGAGGCGCGGTGTGTCGATACAGAATGCACTCAATTGCTGCGTTTGTGTCAGGAATATCGCCGCAACGGACAACTGAGAAGCCCGACGATAGCGAGGAGAACGAAGCGTGTCGCCAAGCCTTCCTCCGCATCGGATTCGGCCACCGAGGGGAGGAGATCGATCCGCGCGAGATCATCCAGACGTTTCTGTCGCACGAGCAGCTGCTAACGGAGCTAGAGGCGCAGCACAGGAAAGACACAGAGCGCGTCTCGCAGCTACAAAAGCAGATTGTAGGTGCATGAACATGGTGCAGCCGGGCTCGATGTTCGGCCACTGACCCAGTGTGCTGGGCAGACGCAGTCCAGGAGCATCACGAGCGAAACAATTCCGCTGTCCAAACGAGGAACGTCGCAGCGACTCGAGACGAAGGAGGTCGAGGTGTCGAGCGTCGAGCGATCGCTGGCGACAGTGGTGGACCAGTATATGTTTGTCGATCAGAGCGTGCGACCAATCAAGGTGCGCGCGAGAAGGCTGGTGGGTGCTATCGCGATGTACTGACGCCTGGCGCTTCAACGACGCGCGACGTTACCCAGATTGGTCTGCAGCAAGTTCTCCAGAACGTACGCAACGAGACCGTCAACGTTGACGACATCGACGAGCTGGAGCGACTACTGACTGAGTCGTGCGAGGAAATGATGCGACTCGTGCGAGAGGCACCTGACTCGACCGCTTTAGCAGACCAAGAGAGTGAGAGTCTTGTGATCAATACCGCTGAGTTATCGGGGAATGACGAGGTGGACAAGCTGGTCGACTCGCAAGGCGTCTTCTCTGCGGAGGAGTTCACGTCGCCCTTCAACATCCGCGTCTCGCCGAAGGCAAAGACTCCGTACTTTGTGCTTGGAGTCACCGCCGACGCTCCATTGAAGCCGCTCGACGAAGGTACTGTGTATTCAACGCTGGTGGACGGACGAAGAGAATCTGCGTCTGATGTCGCAAATGATGTTGCCACCGCGCAGAAACGGAGGAGGTGGATTTCAACGTGTTGGATCGCGTGACTGTCAAGCGGATATCGTCGGTGCTGATGTCGACGGGAACGATCAAGAAACAGAAGGACAGCCAGTCGAATGCCTCGTAAGGCAGAGAGAAAAGATCCATGTTATTCACCCCGGCGATAGGTGGAAACGTTGGCGCGTCATTTGTTGTACAGCCGCGCGTGCTCCGCGTTGAAAGCAGTGTGGCACGTGGGACTGCAAAAGAGCCGATCGCTTTGCTCGTCTGCGACGAGGCTGTCCACGTTTCCGATCCGGTAGCACTGCCAGCAGCTCTTGCGGTCGCTCGTGGTGCAACCAGAGTCTGCGCACTCGCCCGTCGGTAGACGGCGAGCCTCCTCTACTCCGCCGCGCCTCCAGGCTTCGAGAGCCTGGACGAACGACTCGTGCGCCTGCACCTCGTCGTACGATCCGACCAGCAGCGCTCCTCCTCTTCCTGGTTCGTCAGCCACCGCGGTGCTATCTCCTCCACAGAGCATGGGGTTCACCCAGTCGCCAGCCTGGTTCTCTTCGACCCCGACCGCACCGTCGCCGTCGCTTGTGCGCCACTCCAAAAGCGCTTTCATGAATGATGCATGGCTGTCGTCCTCGTTGAACTGTCCGTCGGCCAAGTTGACTGGAGTTGTCTCCGCGCTCGTCTCAACCTTTGCCTCGGACAGCGGCATCAGTTGCGACCAGTGCTTGAGACCGGGAGCCTGCTGACAGCTTGGAATGTCGGGTTGTTCACGCAGCGCGGGATCCACGATCTCCCTGTGCGTTCTAGACTTTTGGCCGGCCGACACTCGATTGAGCAGACTCTCGACCTCCACGAGAAGTCGGTTCCGTACAGACAGTTTGGCTACGCCGAAGCCTGCACAGTCCTCGGCCGAGAGGGATAGAAGCCTCGCGCCGTCCACCTGATGGAACTCGAACGCACTCTCGAACTCGTCCAGGTCAAGGCTGCGCAGCCACTGTTGGACCTGCACAGGAGTCCACGTCTCCACTGATGCGGGAGACAGAACTGCAGACATAGCTGAAGCTCGCTCGGGGTGTCGAGCCTTGCTCGAGCGAGCCGAACCGCGTCCATCGCCAGACTGCTTGGACTTGGTCTTGCTAGATGCCTTCTGCACCTCGTCAGCGTATTTACGAATGCTGCCTCGACTTTCGCTTGCACTCCGCCAGCGACTGCCGCTGTATTTGGCCGGTCGCTCCGTCTCGAGTTTCCGCTTTTCCTCCTGTAGATCCGCGCGAAGCTGGTGAAGTCGCGCCTCCATCTCTTGCGCATCGTCTTCAAGTCGCTCCGACACCTTTGCCGGCGGCTTTCGCGGTGCTGGTCGGATTTCTTGGGCTCTGGTCGTGCGAGTCCGCAGTTGTGTCATGTCCTTCGCCATCGTTATGGGGGCTTCCGACCAGTAGCTCAGCTACCAATTGCGCGTGAAGGAGGCTGAATGGACTTGTCTGACCAACCTCGCTGCTATTTTTGCATTCGAAACTGTCGACATACCCTCCATTGCTCAATACCTTCACCTGTTGCAGGACTGACACAGCACAGTGAATCCACGACCTTGCCAATCCCAATCTGCAATGCGCCATTCGCAAGACCAATTGTTCTGTCGTTTCGCAACTCACTCATAGTATCCCATGCTATGCCTCGTGCTCAAATCGACTCCGCGTACGAACTTCCATCGGTTGAACTACAACTCGAACTCTTCTTCGTGGACATCGAAAGATGCCGCTCCGAGCTCGGTAATGGCGCGTTCGGTCGCCATCTTCAGCGTCTTGGGGCCAGATATGAACAGTCCAATGCGCTGATCCCGGCCGGTGAATGTCACACCTGCACGTTGGTCATGCGCATCAAGAGCGCGCCTTAGCTCGCTCGTCATCATCGGATGTTCGCCGAGTGTGACCCGATACTCGACCATGAGGTCTTGAAGGGTGCGGACATCGCTCGAAATGCTCGAATTCGCCCCTGAGCTCGGGTCAACTGCAGATGCTGAAGTAGTAAGACGGTTGTTGCACCAGCGTTCAGCGAGCACGAATCCAAGGGTGACGAGTGGAACTATCGCGAACACCAGCGCGATTTCGACGAAGTTCTGCAGCGGCCACAGGTTTGCGTTGCCTGCTTGGACTTTTTGTCCGTACTTGACAGCCGCGAGGATCAAGCAAACGCCGACATAGACCACAAGGTACAATACCGCCTTGACCAGACTCGATCGTAGAGGTGCGGAGAACGGCATCGGTGTCGTCTTGACCTTCACCTTGCCGTTCCCAGACGCGACCACACGAAGATTTTCCGAGAGCCGGTGGTGGTCGATCGGAGCTTCCAGTTGTTTGCAGTCGGGCTGCTGCGACAGGAAAAGGCGGGTGAAAAAGTGCTTCTCTTGCGGGTCGAGCTCTCTGATTCGCACGAGCAGCGGGTGGATCTCCTCCAGCAGCGCAAGCTCGCGGAAGGTGAAAACGAAGTAGACTTTCTGTGTCGGATTCTCTCCCCTCGAGAGTCTGGCAACCATGTCGTGCAAGACGGCGAGGAGCGGAGTGACGCCAGTGCCTCCAGCCACGAGACACACGCTGGAGTACTGGTCGTAGACCTCGAGCGACGTGCCGTAGTAACCATCGACGTATACGACCGGCAACACGCCACTCTCTTTGGAGACCTCCGCTTGCTTGGCGAGCTGGCTCGTCCAATTTCCTTGGACCTTGAGCAAGAACGTGATCTCGTTGGCTCCCATCCGCGGTGATGTCGAGATCGTGAAGGGGTGCCATTGGGTCTTGGAGATGATTGGGACGTTGAGGTACGCGAACTGGCCGACATGAAAGCGCTTGGAGCCGGTGACCGCGCTCTGCAGAGTGATCTTGACGACGTCGGTGCCTAGGGCGGCGAGCTCTTTGACGACAACTGGCGTGGATCCGTTGACACTGGAGACTGTTCTCCCGGCGAGGTAAACCACGAAGGCGGGTAGGATTGCCAGTAGGATCGGGTTGTAATGCAGCACGGAGAAAACAACAGCGACGGGGAAGAGCTGATGGACACTGTAAAACACGCCATACAGTCGACGTCGCACGTACGGGATGGAGGTTGCAGCGATGAGCAGCATGACAAGGAGAGCGATCAATCCGAGGAAATTCATCCACGCGGCCTTGCCGTCGTCACCAGCGTCGCAGTGGAAGCACGGGAGCGACATCATGACCCACATGTCCTCGCGAATGTACATCCAGTAGTAGAAGACGGTGTGCAGCAATGCAGTAGCAACGGTCAGCACGCCGACCCAGCGGTGGTACTTGATCCCGTTAGCGTACGAGATATTGAGGAGCTCCATCCACGCGCTGTTGCGAGCCGACGGCAGGAAGAGGAACGCCATGTTGAACATGCTGGCGTAGCCCATGCCGAGTCCGCAGCAGTCGAGGTAGGCGGTGAAGTTGAGCTCGAGACCGCTGTCGCGGTAGTAGATCACGCACGCGTTGTAGTAGTAGTAGAAGACGTTGACATTGCCGCCTAGGAGCACTGCGAGGAAGAGGATCTCGCCCCAGCTCCACGGAGAAATCCAGTTGCGAGTGCGCGGCTTCAGACGCAGTGTGGTCGTGGCTTTAACCGCGTAGCACGAAGTGATCCGATGCAGGTTATGGTGGCAAAGGAGCTCGAATGTCAGCACTGAGACAGCGAATGGCAGCACGGCAAAGAGGAGGAAGTACGTTGGGATAACCATCTCGTCGTGTCCTCCCCCGTCCGCCGTGACGCCGAACCACTCGCCGATCCTAGCGCTGAGTGCCTCGTAGCTCGTGGAGAAATAGAAGAACTGCGCGAATGTGTAGACGAAGATCGCCGCGAAGATCAGCAACTGACCGAGATCGCCGACAAGCGAGCGCCTCGCAGTCGGTCCGTCGTGCGCGGACCCATCGAGGCGTTTTGTCTCCGTTGGTGACTTTGCCGCGGCAAAGTCGACCTCTGGTGTTGGGGGCGCCATTGATGGCGCAGCCATGACGAAGAAGTAGATGAGGAGAATGAGTGGAGCGAGCGAGTTGGAGTGGCGCGTGTGGGCCTCGACGCGCGAGTTGGAAAGTGATCCGAGCTCCGGTCGGAGCGCAGAGCCATGCGTCAATGGCCGCCGCCGCCTCTGTGTGCTGTCCTGGCTGGCCCCGACTGCCGCCATTTGAAGTGAGTTGGATGCGGAGGCCCAGTTGACAGCAGTTGTTGAATTGGCGCGGCGAGGTTCAGTCAGTTGGAAGGGTACGGTCGATGGGTCGAGAAGGCGAGTCGGCGTTGTGCCGGACTTTACCACGGCTGCGGGCGGTGGCGCCAAATCAACAATTGCGCCCCATCTCATCGCCCACCGGAATATGTTGATTTCACTAGAAGGTGTCCACATAGTGAAAACAAGAGCGAATTCTCTATGATAATCATGCGGTAAGGGTTAGGAATGCGTGTAATATTGGAATGACAGTGATACTTGAAGCGAAATCCAACATTCCATCACTCTCGCAATTGATGCATCCGCATCTGCAACACTGGTGGCGGCGTTGAATGTGGTCGCCACGCCAAGCAAGGCACTAACGCAGCTGGCAAAGGCGACAGTGGCGACTGTAACTCGCGGCAACGCAGCAGCCCGGCACGGTGAGCGAGAAGCCAGAGACATGGAGCAACTTGATGAAACACCATTCGATTCGGACAGTTGAGATCATCATGCCCGTCATGCAGACACCCCCACGCTGAAGTCGAGCGCTCCGTCGAGTTGTGGTTTGCTGAAATCACCGCCGTAGCGCGGTGTGAGCTGTGTGATGGGCAGGTCCAGTTGCGGGAGTGTCGACATCATTTTTCACGACGCGGAGAACACCAAGACGCGCATGAGCACGGACAAGCGCGCGAAGTGGAAGGCGAAGACGAGCAGCGCCGATTTCACGTGGCACAGCTCGTTCACCTATTACCGCCGCCTCGTTGCACATGCACATTACGTGCTGCCTGTTGAGTCGACTGCACCATTGAACCAACGGCATAGACCCAACGACCGCTGCCGCCGCCGCTCCACACGTCCCTCGGACAACAGTGGCGCTGCAGGTTGTGACGGGAGAGTCCATCGCCACTCAGCAACGCACCAATCTCCTTCCTCACGACCAATTGCTCCGCCTGGACAACCGCTGCGGACTCATTCGTGACCAAGGCTAGCTTATTTAGTCGTTCTCGCTCCTCATATGTCAGCTCATCGAAGAATTTGGAGTGATAGTCGTCTTGGGTGATATGGAGATCTTCGGGAAAGTGTGCAAAATCGCAGGCAGACGCGAAGCAAAGCGGAGCACCGAAGAGCGAGTCAAGGCGCCAAGCGCGGAGGAGATGGTGGGGATTGTAGCCACTGCATTGCTGGAGGCGGCATGGCATGGGGACGCGTCGCGAGTGCGCAAGCTGGTGGAGGAAGGGATGGAGATGGAAGCCAGAGATAACGACGGGACGGACTGCGCTGATGTATGCGTCGCATGGTGACCACATTGAGATTGTTCGGTTTCTCATCGACCGAGGCGCGGACGTCGACCCAGTTGGCAACGACGGCAAGACTGTGGTGTTCTTTGCTGCAAAAAATGGTCATACTGCAGTCCAGCAGATGCTCACATCGCTTCTTCGTGCTGCTCCAAGCGCCATATACTCGCACCTCTACAATACCGAAGGCGTCAAATCGCAGTCGTCAGCGCGATGGCTTGTCACACCGATCGAGGTCGCCTTGCTCACTCAACTCGACCGACAAGACGCTGGTGTGCAGTTCCACGCCAAATGGCTGGATGCAGATGTTGTGATCAAACTCTTGATTCCAGGTGCCTCCATGATGTCGTTCGCGGACGAAATGGTGGTATGGCGACAGTTGTGGCACCCGAATGTGATCAAGCTGTACGGTGCGTGCGACATCGGCCACTGTTTCTTCGTCTCCGAGTTCGCGAGCAACGGGTCTCTTGT
>JAADYC010000206.1:0-30201 GCA_023338135.1 Phytopythium kandeliae | reverse complement strand
TGCTGTGCGTGCTCTCGCCGAAGCCATAGACGCTCAGGTCGCTCGCGACGGCGGTCGCCACCTGCAGGTACTTGTCCTTGACCACGAGCGACAGCGCCGACGAGTCGAACAGCACGTAGCCGTCCGACTTGCGCGTCACCTGGAACGTGAACGGGCTGCTGGTGTACGCGAAGGACACGAGGCTAGAGGACCACTCGCTGGACTGCACCGTCGAGCCAAGCTCGCCCTTGACGTAGAGTGAGGACGGCACCTGCCAGCGAGTGGCCGCGGCGTCGGCGATCTTGACGCTCACACCTGTCGCGCCGCTTGTCGCCACTTCGACCGTCAGTTCGTCCACGTCGTCGTCACCGTACGTTGTGTTGGTGACACTGGTGTCGCGCGCGAGCGTGAGCGTGAGTCCAGAGCTGGTCTCGTCAACGCCGGTGACAACATAGCCTGGCGTGCTCAAGTACGGTTGCTCAGCGTCCGGCTCGGGATCCTCCGTGACCGCACTAACGATTGACCAAGTGCCCGATGAAGTCACGTAGTAGTTCTGCTCGTAGTTATTGTCCCAGACGCCGTTGCCGTCATTGAAGACGAACTCGAGCGTCTCCGCCGTGAGGTTGTACTCGAACCAGTTCTCGGACGCCGGGAAGCCGTCGTACGTGCTGTTCTCCATGGGGAAGCCAGGCACGGCTGTCCACTCCCCACTGTCCGCCGAGTAGTGGATGTATGGATTCGACCAGATCAGCGTCTGGAACAGCACGCGCATCGTTCCAGAGCCATCGTCGCTCGCCACCAGCGACTGCGCGGCCACCTCTCCGCCGCGCGTCGCCGTCAAGATGAATGCCACGGCGCTGAGCGCCAGGCGCCACACCGTCTTGGTGCCCATGCTTGTCTTGGTAACTTGGATGCTCCTCGCCCTCGATGGATCGCGTGCGTCGGAGAGCTCGAATTCGAAAGTGAGTTTGAGTCGTCGGCGCGATTCGAGACGGCATTGAGCAAAGCTAGAGGCTCCTCGGTCGCGGCATGACACGGCTGCTGGGTCTTACCGCAGCATCGATGGCTGAGGCTCTCGGTAGAGCTTGCTAGCGCGATCGGGGCGTCGTTCGTACGAGACCAGTGCTGCTTGCACCTGGGCTCTCGACCGATCCGAAGAGGAGACCAGATCAACCAACTCACCATGCGGACTGGAAACGTGTGCGCCGCGCGACCACTGGTGATGGACACTTCAACTGCACACCGCCACAGTGGTCGTCGCGACTTGATTTCGCACTTCGCCTTGCAGCGCGCAGAGCCGCGATCGCAGAGCCGCAGCGTCCTCAGCACTGGCACACTGGGTCTATTTCTGCGCGGACGCACCGCTGGGCATCAATCTGCGGATGGGCAACGACTGTCCTGTGCGCAATGGAAATAGCGCTGCGAGACCGGAATCGGAGGCAGGGAGTGCGGTCTCGCCTTTGGCCTGACGTCCCATTCCAACACGTTCTAGCATCCGTTCCAGAAGACTCGAGGCGTTGATGTCAATGGCCGAGTCGGCCCGGTATTGTTTGACTAGCGATATTCGTTCCAGCAGTCAGTCGTACAATGTCCTCGATCGAAGCGTCCACGCCGTTCGACCACTGGCGAGGGATACTTCAGGCATGGACCGCCACAGTGGTCGTCGCGACTTGATTTCGCACTTCGTGCTGCAGCGCGCAGAGCCGTGATCGTTGCCATGTGGCGTTCGCGCTAACGGCATTCGGACACCACTGCCGCAGGCCACAAGCTACTTGGGCACGCGTGCGTCAGTGCTGGACGGAGAGTGCTCACCGACGACACGGGGATACCAAGCGGAGCAGAGACGAGGGGAGGGAAGGAGATGGCCGCCCGCTTCACGAAGGATCCTCGATGGGCTGGAAAGGCATGGTGGCACGTAGCCAGAGCGGAGGTGACGAAGTTGCCCCTTTCTCCATGCTGAGCACACGCTCGAGAGACGAACCACATGGAGATGCAGGGACTGGTGCGTCAATCTTCAAGTTGTCTAGTCCAACTTCAATGCGATACTAGCCGTCGCTGGTGACTATCCGATGATTCCGAGCGACAGCATCGGTCGCCTTGAGTCGACTTGGGTCGCCTTGGCTGCGCCACACGGAGCCTTCGCTTGATTTATCGCCCGCGACTTGACGGTTCGCGATTCCTGGACTTGCAGCATGTTCACGAGCGAGCAATGCTGCGGACCACGGCACGGCTCCACGTATAATAGGAATTGCAAGGCCAGCGTCTTACCGTGGTCGACCCATCGCGACTCATCAAGGCGGCAGGCGGGTGTTTGCATCATGCGCGAGCAATCAAGGTCCGCGAAAGCCGCTCCGCTTCGTTGCAGTGAAGGCTGGCGCTCCTCCGCGCGCTTTAGACCCACAATACCTCGACAACGCACCGCTCTACATTCACTACAAGTATCTAATCATGCAAGTTGATCTCGCTCAACTCGACCTCTTCGCCCACAGCCGCGCCGACATCCGCATCAGAGGCTGGCTCGTTCCTCCGCAGCGGCGACGCTGCGCTCACTCCGTCGCGCGGCGTGCGCTTGTCTCCGGCGCCGGCAGCCCCGCTGCCCAATGGCGTGTACTGGTTCCTCCACCGCTTGTACATGCCGAAGAGCATGACGCCTGCAATGACCGCGTTGCCCACGATCCCGAGGATCAAGAGTGCCAGCGCCGCTGTGTTGCTGCTGCTGCTGCTGCTGCTGCTGCTGTCGGTCTCGTCGCCCGTGAGCGCGCCAAACGTCGTGTTGTCAATGCTCGCGGTCGTGCTGCTAGCACACGAAGTTGTTGTGCCTAGTGCCGAGGCGTCGAAATGGTCGCCGAGGGAGAGCACAAAGTCGGCGATCACCTGGAAGTTGGGCGTGCCGACGCCAGTCACGGCGTCCCACCCTGCCGTCGCGCCAAACGAATCATCGCACACACCGCCACCACGAGGCGCGCCGTTGTTGCCAGTCACAACATCGTGGAACGCACCGCGCGTATTCTTCTGCATGTAGTACAGCAATGGATTGAGGAATCCGAGCGAGCTCTTGCCGGCGTTCAGCCGCAGGTCGTTCCAAAGCGTTACCATGCCTCCAACGACAGGTGTAGATGCCGACGTGCCCGATACCGCAGTCATTCGCCCGTTGATATACACCATGAAGGAAGCGCCGAGTGCGGAGATATCTGGATACGCTCGGCCACTGGCATTGAAGAAGCCCGGTGTCGTCGGCACCCGAGACGTATTGAGATAGCCGCCGACAGCCTCGCGCTGATAGTCAGGCATCGAGTAGACGTTGGAGAAGCCGCCGCCGGTGGTGATGATACCCCCGACCTCGGAGCTGCACACGACCTCCTCGTTGGTCTTGAAAAATGGCTGCCCGATATCCTCGGCGCTCAAAATCATCGTCGCGCCGACCGTTGTGATGTACGGGCTGCTCGATGGCCACTGTGGACCGCTCTGCTTGCAGATTTCATCGTGAGGGATACGCTCGAATTCGGGGCGCAACCCAGTGACGCCGTCGTCGCCGCTCGCGACGAGCACAGTGATACCGCGTAACCCCATCTTGATAAGCAGAGTATCCAAGGAGCGCGCGTAGCTGCCTGACACGGCGAAAATATGCTCTTCGTCGTCCGAGTAGCTGATGGATACCACGAGTGGAGGTGCATCCATCGCCAGTACCGCCTCGACGAACTCGACGAACGGCTCGTCCTCGGATGAGAACGGGTTGCTGCCGTTCATTGTCCACATGTACGTGGTTGCGTTGCGTCCGATACCAGTGACGTACTGGATGTCGAGCGATGCCTCTGTGGTCGGCCGCTCCTCGTGGTTCACGCGATCGCCCTTGGCAACCACTCTTGGCAGCGCATCTTCAGGCAGACTATAGGCATGGAACGCCTCCAGGTCGGACGGACTCCACGCTTCGTCGTAAAACGATGGCACGCACTGCGAGTTGGCTTCGTTCGTAGCCACCAAGTCGTCCGGGATGCCGTATAGGTGTCGGATGAGCTCAAGGGTGTTGCTAGATGCGCCACTGAAAAGTTGGGTGGCATCGCCACTCGCCGTCGACGAGGAGGCCACCGCCCGGAGGCTCAGCGGGTGCGAGTTCACGCTCAGGAACGCAATGAACGGCTCCAGCTGCTCCGGGACGGCGATCTCGCTTGCTGCGCGCAAAATGCGTCGAGGAAAGCGCAGCTTCCTGCGCGCAGGGTCCCGATTCGCCTCACGCCGGAGCTCGAAGCGGTGGATTTCAGTGCCAAGCGCCTCCTCGAGGCGGCGGGCGGGAATGGAGATCTGCGAACCGAGGAGAGCGCAGCGTGAGTACTTGGCAGGATCAACTACACGTGTCTGCCTGCGAGCTACGTGGTCTCTTGATGCACCAGGGCTCCATGGGCCGGACAGCACGCACCCGAAAGAGGTTGGAAGTCGAGGAGAAGGAACCTGGATCGTTATCCAGCGCCAGCGGCCGGAGCCACGCGCGTAGAGCGCGCACAGCCCCTTCCGCCGGCCGCGACAGCTCGTCCGCCTGACTGCGTGCGAGGAACTCGCCGTGCGCGCGGCTCCTGCGCCGACAGCCCCTCGGTTAGACCGGCACGCGCGCGCCTGTCCGTACGCACGACTCGGGCACACGGCAACGTACGTCGGGTCGGAGACCTGCCAGAGGCGCCGCTCGAGCGCGTCAAAGTCGTCCGCGCGCAGTCCGACGACGAGCGGGACCACGTCGTCCGCGCCTGCTCGGCCCACGGGGACGTACAGCTCGCTGGCGAACGCTGCCGCGGCCGTCGCCTCTGCCGCGTGCACGGACATCCAGCCAGCGATGGCGACGAGGACGGCGCACGAGAGCCCCATGCTGCCTCTCCTCAAAGCAGCGGCGGGCATACAGAGAGAGGAGGGGCGGCACTGGCGGACAAAGGGGCGGGCGGCGCCGCGAGAGCTGCGGGTGGCGAGGTGCGGCGCGGCAAGACTCGGTGGCGCGGTGTCTAACACCAAGAGTGCGCGTTTGCCACGTCGAGGGCGAGAGCACCAAGTCGCGGAAAGAGTGATTGCATTGATAGCGAATGTTGGGTGAGAATGCATGTAGATGCCTTCCATTCCGAAATACCTCCGTTTCGTATCCTTGCTGTTCTTGCTGGAAGGATTTCGCTAGTAGAACTTCGTGCGAGCGTCAAAGAAGTCGCTGAGGTAGCCCACGACGTCGTCGGGCCGGTCCTTCACGGCCGAGTTCATGGCCAGCGCGATCAAGTGGCGCACCTTGCGGTCGAAGTACGCCTGTCGATGGAACTCCTGCAGCAGCACGCCGCGTGTTACGCATTGCTCCGCTGTCCTCGTCCTCGAGCGCTCTGGTCAGACAGCGAGCGGCCGCAACGTACGACGTAGTTGTACTTGGACGGATCGAGTGTGCCGCGGACCGCGTTGGCCAGAAAGTCCGCGATCTGGTCCGGTTGATACAGCAGCGCCTGCTCGATCGCGGGGCTTACCACAGGGTCCAGATGCGTGACCATGTAGTCGTAGTGTTCGTGCAGCGCCTCTTCCAGGTGCGGGTCGTGGCTCCGGAATCGCTCTTGCTCTGCGCACAAGTGAAGCCGCAGGCCGAGACTCCACGTGAGTGTGACTGATGGACTCAAGATGGACGGAAGGAGGCCAAGCGAACATGTCTGTACCTTCTCGGATGATAGCCGACAGCACCGTCCCCTTGTTGCGCATTTTCGAAGGGTTGCTCAGCTCCATTGCGTCGGGCACGGGTGAATTGGGGGAATGAGCGCCAGCGTCTCCGATCTACAGTAGGAGTCAGGCGCCGGGGCTGACGCCCAGCGTGGCTAAATTTGGTTGCCTTCTCCATCTTCGACTCTGAGCTCTCGCCTTCCTCAGTCGGCGACCTTCCATTCCGATTCGAATGTGCCACAACGAAGCCTAATGCTATCTCCCTCTCTGCCTCTCTCTCTCTCTCTCTCTCTCTCTCGTCTGGACGTTTGGTTCAACCACGGATACTCCCAACCAGAGCCACTCCGGACCAAGTATCTGTAGTCTCTTAACTAGTCCAGCCAAACAGGACCACGCTCGTGCTGCGAATGAGCCTGCATCCCGACCGGAGTCTTATGTGGAGTGCTCCTCATCCGTCTTGCCGCGAGGCGCGTCGTGGTCGCCACCCACGTTCCCAGAGGACTTGGACGCGTACGAGCGCTTGCTGTCGCGGCCCCACGCGGGACGAGAGTAGCCTGCAGGCTTGTCGAACTTGTCTCGCGAGAAGCGACTGCCCGAGTTGGGGTACCCGGACGAGCTGTTCGGACGACCGCCCGATGCACCGTCTGGCACCGCCGTAGTACAAGAGCACCACCGTTAACAGCGCCATCCACACGCATGCAGCTCCATCCCAATCGTATCACCTCCGCTGTTATCTCCGCTCCTCTCGGACCGCCAGACCGTCGTGTTGCGAAAGCTCGAGCTATCGCTCAGCGACGTGTCGTGGCGCTTGTACTCGAGTGCCACGAACTGCGGGAGGTTCAGCACCTTGCGCATCGTGTCGCTGGAGTTCCCACACGCAGCGGTTAGAACGCTACTCACTTCTCACGATGCAGGGACGTTCATACCGGATGCGGTAGCACGCCTCATTGTTGTCGGCGTTGCGGTTCCACAGCGAAATGATGTCTTCGTTGTACCGGATGGAAATGACCGCCCCGCAGATTTCGTTACCGACGTCAAACTGCTCGCCAATGATCGCCAGAACCTGCACGCCGCAACAAACCGGTATGGCTCAGCGTCGGTTCTCTTCGTTCGCTAATTCGCAGCAAGAGACAGCTCAACAATCGTACCAGATCCTCCCAGTAACGGGACGCAATGCCTTTCCGGAGACGGACCATCCACTTCCCTCCGCGCCTGTTGGCAGAGTCCTGGAGTCGACCCGCAACAGCCCAGCCGTGAGCTGTACCATCTCGCTAGCACCCGATGGCGCTACGTTTGGTGACACCAAAACAAGCGTACCTCCCACATCGGCTTGATGCCCGTCTTGAACAAATGGTAGTCCATCGTGTTGGGGAGATCGTTCGGGCGTACGAGGTGGTTGTACAGGCGCCAAAACCCTTGCACCTGCACTCAACAGCCCAATCGACTCCACGTTACCCTGATGCATCAGCGTTGACGCGATGGCACACAGCGGCGTCGGACAAACCGTCTTGAAGTCGCCGAGCTCCTTGATGCTCTTCTCGTAGCTCTCCTGCAGATTCACAGACGCATCGGACGTTTGCGGCTATAGCTGCTCAATGAGGAATATCTCCGCAGGGTGGCGGACAATGCAAAGAGTACGCGCGCGCGCGTTCCAGGCAAGCCTTTCCAGCGGGAGACGCACCATGACGGCCTTATTGCCCGTGCTGCGCTTGATGTACCAGAATGTGTAGCTGTTCTGGATCGGCGTCTCACCCGACGGAGCCTTCTCGCCCTTCCCCTCACCTGCGTCGCCGGTTGTGCGCACACGCGGGACGCGCAGCAAGCGTCAGTCTCCCTATATCCCCCTCAGAATGCTCCCCACTCGATCGATAGTCCGGAAGAAACGGCGGCGCGTCCGCCGAGCGCCAACCACCACGAGTCGCTGCGGCGAGATCCATCCTGGACAGCGCCGACCGCAAGTGAGGTGCAGCCCCTGGAGACGTACCGGCCTCCTTCCACGCGCCGCGCTTGTCCTCCACCATCGTCCGCCGCCGCTGGCTCCTCCGCCTTCCGGATCGATGCTCGGTCTTCCGTTCACAACGCGTTTACTTGAGTGGGGAGTAGCACCACAGGCGTCTGACTATCAATACTCTTTAAATTTATGGATCGGTACGATGGCTTTCCTGCATGCCAAGCATGCGCTGCGCGTCGCTTCAGGTAGCGAGGCGAGCGTCAATCGATCTCCTGGCAGCCGACAGTCCGCGGGTAGCGGCCGCGGCTGGTATGGAGTCTGCAGCTTATCGCGAAGGCGCCACAGCCGCGGACGCGTTGGAGCAGGTGGAGCTGCTGCAGAAGGAGCTCGCGCTGAGGAAGCAGGAGTACGAGCGCAATGTGGCCTCGCTGCAAGCCAAACTGGACTGGTACATCGAGAACCAGCGCTTGATCGACGAGCAGGACGGACACATCCGTCAGCTTCAGCATGAGCTGAGTGACTCGAAGCGCGAGCTCGAGTCGGTGCGCTCACTACATCGACGCCAAGGTTCGGGCGACCGCACGCCGTCCACGCCATCTCCAGCGCCAGGAACGACGCGTCCGCGCAAGTCTCCTTTCCGCCGCTCTCCCGCAGATATTCGCCGCATTCAAGAGCTCGAGGCGCGGCTGGTGGAGATCGAGACCGCGATGCGGAAGCGACACCCTGACAGCCTCGTGAACCTGATCCTCGCGTCTCGAAGAGCGGACGAGGAGTCCAAAATCGCCGCAATGGAAGCCGCGACGAAGGAGAAGATCAACGCAATGGAGCGAGAGATGGAGGCCATGCACGAATCGCACGAGAAGAAGCTAGCGAGCTTCCGTCAACAGCAAGATCGGCTGCTGCTGCAGTATCAGCGCAAGATCCGAGACCAAGACCTGCGGCTAGCGGAGAGAGGTGGTGGCAGACAAGCAGGACGCAGCGCGCGTCGCCAGCCTCCAAGCGACGGAGCCGCTAACGGCGGGGACGAGGCGGAGGCAGAGCGCGTGCGGAGGTTCTACACAGACAAAATCAAGGAGCTGGAGCGCAGGTGGGGAGCCAAGTACCAAGCTCTGAAGAAGCAGCAGTACAGCACTCTCGATCATGCCGCCGCTGACCAAAAGAAGTCGGCAGTATCCGATGGGAAGGAGAGTCAAGCCGAGGGAGATACGGCCGTCGTCATAGCACAGCTGCGGCGCAAGATACGCGACCTCCGCGAAGAGAACAAGGAGATACGCGCTACTCTGGCGGGACAAGACGCCATGGGCAGTCACCAGGCGTCCGAGCACTGCGGTGTGGATGAACAGAGTGAGCAGGCGAACGAGCTGGCGAAGCAACTGCAGGCGAGCGAAGACGCGCGCGCGCATCTCATCAAGACGCTCGCTGCGGTGCAAAGCGTGTCGACGGCTCTGCCCGCGCAGTCGCCAGAGTCCGCAGACAAGTCGCAGTGTCTTGCTCAGCTCCGAGACGAAGTCCGGCGAGATCTTATGGACGAGCACCGTCGCGATGTGGAAGCTCAAGTCTTCAGGTTGGAGACGCAGCTGTCGACGGCTAGCGAGCAGTTTGCAGCGCGAGCTGTCGAGTGGGGTGCGGAGCGGAAGCAGCTACAAGAGCACGTCGACCGTCTGAAGGGCGAGAAAGAGGAGCTCCAGCACCGTTTGGCGCTCGCCGACTCGCTCCACGAGCAGCTCGCGCAAGCCGCGAAGCGAGTGATGAGTCTAGAGCACGAGGTGATGACGTGGCGTCGGCGCGCAGAGGTGCCGCAGACACCATCCATGCTGCAGTATCGTGGTCTGGAGCTCAAGGTGGAGACTCTGACACAGAAGCACGAGATGCGCGAGGCCGAGCTACGTGTCTTGCTGGAGCAGGCGATGATGTCCAGCCACTTGGCGCGACTCCAGCGGGAGCGGGTGCACCGCGACGCGATCGCGGCCAAGAACGCCGAGATCTCGGTCTTCAAACAGCAACTCGGTGAGATCCTCGAGGAGCTCGCGTTGCTGCAGCCAGGTATGGCGCCGGCTCCTCCTTCGGCGTTCGCACCGGTGCGGGCCACAGCCGAGATGAGCAGGACGTCCGCGCTCTCGTCGCCGTCGCCTCCATCGCCCTCGAGATATCCACACGCTCGGTCGAGGTACTCGTAGCGCTGGTAAGAGCGGCGATCGAGTGTCGAGTCTACTGGATAAGAACAGCGTATCCGACACGATTGCTCGCCGTGTTTAAGCACTTGGCGACCACGCACACTGACACATTCGCACACATACCTCTCTCTCTCTCTCTCGTTGCTATCACGCAGCCAGCCGCGCGCTCACATCTCGACCGACAGACCTGGGACGACGTTGAGGCGCGCGATGCCGTCGCTGGTGAGCTTGTTGCAGTACCAGAGGTTGAGCGACACGAGATTGGGGAGCGCCGCGAGATGGGCGATGCCCGCGTCCGTGATCTCTCCGCACTCGGCCAGGTTGAGCGTCGTGAGCGCGCGCAGCCTCGCGAGCACGGTCATACCGGCGTCTGAGAGCAGTGCGCAGTTGCCCAAGTCGAGCGACTGCAGCCGCGGCATGCTCACAAAGGCGTCGAGGCTCCTGTCCGTGAGCTTGGAGCAGCTCGCGAGGTCCAGCGACTGCAGCCGCGAGAGTGCCGCGAGCGCCAGCACGCCGCGGTCCGTGAGCTTGCCGCAGTGCCAGAGCACGAGCGTCTCAAGGTTCTCGAGCCGCGAGAGCACGTGCAGCAGGCTCTCGTCCGTCAGGAGCCGGCAGTTGGCCAGGTTGAGCGTCTTGAGGCGGCGCAGACTCGCGAGGTGCGCGACGCCAGCGTCGTCCACGCGGTTGCATCGCATGAGGTTGAGGCTCGTGAGGTTGCGCAGCAGGCCGAGACCCTCGAGCGCCGCGTTGCCGACCTGTCGACAGTTGGCCAGGTCCACGATGCTCAGCCCTTCGATGCGCGCGAGCCGTGCGATCCCGGCGTCCGTGATGCTGGTGCAGCCGCCGAGGTAGACGGACTTGAGCTTCGGGAGCTGCTCGCTGATAGCGTGCAGCCCCTCGTCCGTGATCTGGAAGCAGCCGACGAGGTCGAGCGACGTGAGCGAGCGCAACCGCGCGATCGACGCGACGCCGGCGTCCGTGAGCTTGCCGCACTTCATGGCGTTCAGGAAGCGCATGCGAGCGAGCGGCGCCAGGTGCGCGAACGTGGCGTCACCCAGCTCGCTGCAGTACCAGAGGTTGACAGACGAGAGCATTGGGAAGCGCGAGAGCACCTGCGTGCCGCGGTCCGTCAGGTTGTAGCAGCCCGCGAGGTCGAGCGTCACGAGGCGCTCGAGCGGCGCGAGCGCGAGCAGTCCGTCGTCGGTTAGCTCGCCGACGTTGGCGAGCTCGAGGTGGCGCAGGTGTGCGAGCGCGCGCAGCGAGCGAATACCCGCGTCCGTGAGCTGCGAGCAGTTGGACAGGTTGAGGCTCGTGAGCGACGGCAGGCCGGCGAGCGCCGAGACACCCGCGTCCGTGAGCTGTCCCTGGTTGCAGTACCACAGATTGAGCGTCTCAAGCCGACGCAGCGCTGAGAGCCGCCGGATGCCGGCATCGCCGATGCGTCGGCAGCCGCGCAGACTCAGGCTCTCCAGCCGCGGCATGTGCTCCGCGACCGCCGCTACGCTCACATCCGTCAGCTCGGTGCAGTAGCCGAGGTTGAGCGACGTGATGCCGGCGCCGACGCGCCGCGCCAGCAGCGTGATGCTCGCGTCCGTGATGAGGTAGCAGCCCTTGAGCGCGACGCTCCGCAGCGTTGGCATGCGGCTCAGCAGCTTCACGGACGCGTCGGTCAGCGCCGTGCAACCCGTGAACACGACCTCCACGAGGCGCGGGAACTGCGTCGCGAGCTGCGCCGTGTGCGCGTCCTGCAGCCGCTTGCGCGCCGAGATGAAGCTCAGCGAGCGCGTGGCGCGACCAGCCTCCGAGTACAAAGCGCGGCACGTCTGGCACAGCCGGAAGAGGTCGTGCACGCTCAGGAACGTCACGACAATGGGCAGCACGGGCGAGACCGCGGCCGTCAGCGTGCGATTGACCGCCGCTTCGGCGCCGTCGCCAAGCGCGGGGAGGCGGACAGGAGAGGAAGGCTCCTCCTCGTCGTCATTGTCCCCCGTCTCGCCCTCGGTCTCGACGTCGCTGTCCGTCTGCGAACTCGGCGCCTGTACGGCCTGTCGCCACAACAGGAACGTCTTCTTGCGCCACATGTACGTCAGCCGGTCGTATACGCACGGGCAGCACGTGTCCAGGTCGAGCTGCCGCTGGCGCTGCTGCTGCTGCCGCCACCGCCCCATCGCCGACTCGTCTTGGTTGTCTTGCGACGGGTCTGCAAGCGCGAGGGCCTCGTGGTAGTCAGCGACCTGTGTCTCGGTGTCACAGACGCACACCTCGCAGATGAAGTCCATCTCCTCCATCGAGAAAGCGCTGAGCGCGCTCGTCCGCGCCATCACGGACGACGGACTTGCAATCTGGGGGCGGAGACGACCGAGGCGAAGAGGAGCGGCGGCGCTGCGGTGACGCGACGCACGCTGTTCTCGACTGCCTCGAGTGAAGAGGCCGAGCCGCCAGGACTAGTTCATGACATCTGAACGTGAGGTCTTGGCGCGACGCGTCTCTCTCTCTCTCTCTCTCTCCCTCCCTCCCTCCCTCTCTCCCTCTCCAGCGTCCAAGCATCTCCCGCAAGCCTACAGCCAAGACGATAGGACATGATCTCTAGGCGTGATACGCCAGGTGGGCAGCCACCTTGAGCCTGGTCGCCATGAGCCGGCACAAGACCCCCAAGACGCTGACGCCGTGGAGCCAACCCCAAAGTGGTGTGTCAACCCTGTCACACGTCACACATTGCAGTTAGTGAATGCTGGTCGTTCGTGAGAGTGCTGGTGGATCGCTGCAGTCGCTCCCGACTGTCGCAGTGCTCGTCAAGTAAACTGGAAGCGAATCAATAAGGACGCTTCCAAACGGACATGTCCATTGTTCGTCGAATATTCCGATCGGCTCCCTGCTAAGTCCGACCTTCTTCGTGCCGAATCGCTCGAAAAACCTCGGAGGTTTTTCTCCCTGGAGCCGCCTCCAACCAGTTGCCGCGAGTTTCCAAGGCGAGCAGCTCATTTCCCCAAGTCACCACCGGCCACCGCCGACCCGAAGCGAAGGCGCGTCTCCGCTCACCTGCTCGCTCGTTCACTCGGCGTCCGCAGACCGCTCCACCGCACTTGTCAATTTCCTAGTCGAGCGCTCGGTGCTCCTCTGCCTTCGCTCTTCCCAAGTCGCTACCCGCGGGCGAGCCCAAGATCGAGAGAACTTGCGCGCCATGGCGATCCGCTGCCAGTTCGAGAACAGCAATGAGATCGGCGTCTTCTCCAAGCTGACGAATGCGTACTGCCTCGTGTGCGTGGGCGGCTCGGAGAACTTCTACAGCACGTTCGAGGCGGAGCTGGCCGAGCACGTACCGGTCGTGCACGTGTCGATCGCTGGCGCGCGCTTCGTGGGCCGTGTGGCCGTCGGCAACAAGCGCGGGCTGCTGTTGCCCAACTCGGCCACGGACCAGGAGATGCAGCACATCCGCAACGCGCTACCCGACTCGGTCGTGGTGCAGCGCGTGGACGAGCGCCTCTCGGCGCTGGGCAACTGCATCGTGACGAACGACCACGTCGCGCTCGTGCACACGGACCTGGACCGCGAGACGGAGGAGATCGTGGCCGACACGCTCGGCGTCGAGGTCTTCCGCCAGACCATCGCCGGCAACGCGCTCGTGGGCAGCTACTCGGCGCTGACCAACCAGGGCTGCCTCGTGCACCCGCGCACGTCGGTGGAGGACCAGGAGGAGCTGAGCTCGCTGCTCCAGGTACCCGTCGTCGCGGGCACGGTCAATCGCGGCAGCGACGTGATCGGCGCCGGGCTCGTCGTGAACGACTGGACGGCTTTCTGCGGGCTCGGCACGACCTCAACCGAGATCTCGGTCGTCGAGAGCATCTTCAAGCTGCAGAACGCGCAGCCCACGGCCATCTCGAGCACCATGCGCAGCGCGCTCATCGACTCGATGACCTAAACAGGAGCCTATCATAGAGTGTTGTTTGCTTGGCCACGCGGCCGCTCTTCCGCCGCCAGCGGCCAATGTCAAGGATGCGGACGGACGGAGCGTCAACGCCGACGCCGACGCCGACGCCGACGCTCCGTCCTTCCTCGTCCAGCTGCCACTTTCGTTCCGAGCCAAAATATGTGCGACCGTGCTCTTCGCACGCCTCGCGCCAGGTCTCTATGTCCGTCCGTGCGATCTATCGCGAACCTCTGCGTCACGGCGGCATGGCGCCATGAAGCACTCGCTGTCCGTCGCCGACGAGTAAGTAGACTTAGGCGCCGCGGCGGCGAGCAAGGATCGCGGCAAGCTCGCTGTTGGCGCCGCCGAGTCCGTTCCCGTTGAGCGACGACGAGGATGTGGACACGCTTTCGCCGAACTTGCGCGCCGACTCCATCGTCGCCTTGCCTGAGGAGCGGCGCGACACCGACGACGACTGGCGCCGCGCCTCGCGCTCCGCCTGCTTTTTGGCCTTTTTCTCGGCCACGCGGCGCAGTCGCTCGGCCTCGCGCTCGCGCTCGCGCTGCGCTTGGCGGCTGGCGCGGATCGCCGCTTCCTCCTCGCGCTGTCGCTCCAGCCGCTTCCGCCGCGCCTTCTCACGCTTGCGGCGCTTGCGGATGTACTCGTCCGGCACGCCTGGCGCAACGTGGATGACAACGTTGGCCTTGTCGCCAGTCATGGCGTCCGCCTTGGCCGCGACAAACTGGATCTGCTGGCTCGGCGTCTTGGCCAGCGCCGGGCTGGCAGCCGTGCGCAGCCGCAGTGTGTCGCTGAACGTGATGGGGATCACCTTGTCCGCGAGCGACTGGATGGCGTCGACAAGCGTCACGGCGATCTCCGTCTTCTTCTCGGACGCAAGCAGCTGGTCCTCGGGCATCTCGGTCGAGAAGAACCCGATCACCTTGTCGAACACGCGCACGGGCGAGTAGAAACCGCGGTCCGGCACAACCTCGAGCTGCTTGCACACATCGTTGCAGTAGATGCGGCCCGTGTACCGGCAGTGGTGCCGGCGGTTGAACAGCCCGAACTTCTTGCCCGTCGCCGTGCACACCATCGTCGACTTGTTGTCGGCCCAGTTGCTTTTGTTCGGCTCGGCCAGCAGCGGCTCCTGGCGAATGCGCAGCACCAAGTACGGGTCCGCCAGCGTGCTCATCGAGATCTCCTCGACCGCTGACAGCGGCAGCCGCCTGCGCAGATACACGAGCGGCGGCTCCCACGTGCTCTTCGGGTCCCGCTCAGGCTCCCACGTGCGCTTCTCCATCAGATACAGCCACTCATCCGTGATCACCAGGAGGCGGCCAGTCACGGCGACCGGCGGCGCGTCGGGAGCGCCAGCGCCTCCACCAGGAGCGGCGCACACCTTGTTGACCGTGTCGAAAAACACTAGCTTCTCCGAGTCGCCATAGTGTCGGATGATCTCCATCACCGCATCACGGACGTCGTCCACGAGCATATAGTCGCTGTCGAACGGCCGGTAGATGCTCACGCGCTGCCGCTGCTTGCTGTTCGAGGCGTACAGCTTGGTGATGTACTGGCTCAGCTGCAGCAAGTGGCGGCGGCCATAGTACTTCTTCCACGCGCGCTGGATGCGCTTGGCGAACGATCCGATCTTCTTCTCGCGCAGCTTCTCGAGTGCGAAGAACGTCTCCGGCGTCTGGATGAACACCATCGACTTGCCGAGCTGCACCTCTCGCTCCAGCTGTGGAAGAGCCTTGACCGCCGCGCGCAGGATGGCCTGCGTCCCCTTCTTGTCGCTCCCCCTGAACTCCGGATACGTCTCCTTGCTGAGCAGCCGGAAGCGGTCCACAAAGCGGCCGTAGTCTCCGCGGTACGCGTAGCCGGCGCGTCGCACCTTGACGTTCTCTAGCAGGCCGAGGTACTTGATCTGATGGACGACGCGCCGGTCGTCCATCTTGTTCGGGAGCTTCTGGTCGTTGCTCTTAATGCAGCGCACGTAGTGCGGCGTGCAGTCCATCAGCGCCGTCACGAGCGCTTCGCACTGCGTGCGGATCTTGTAGCCGGCCGTGTGCGGCATGCGCTTGTCGTTCAGGTCGATCTCTTCCGGGAAGATGTAGCGCATGAGCTTGTTCGAGCTCTCGCTGATGATGAGTGCGATGTCCTTGGTCAGGAAGTCGCGGTTGCTGTCGCCAAACCCGTCGATGCTGTACTGCACGTCGCCCGCGTAGTGCTTGATCTCAAACGTCTTGCCTCGCTTGGAAAAGTGCGGGTGCGACTGGTGCAGACCCGAGACCTTGTCGAGGAACGTGGCGTCCACCGATTCGCCCTGCCGAGAGTGCATGGTGCGCACCGTGTCGTCCAGGATCAAAAAGATCCCGGGCGTTGGCCGCTTGGCCTCGATCAGGTCGCACACGACCTTGTTGTTGAAGAACGGGATCGGGGACCACGCGATGCCCTCGCGCGCGTACTCTTCCTGCTCGCTCTTGAGCGTCAGCTCGATGAAGATTTGCTGGAGCTTCTCGTTCACGTAGTTGATGCAGAACTGCTCGAACCCGTTCTTGTCGAAGATCTCGAAGCCGTAGATGTCAAGGATGCCGATGGTTGTCATGTCCTCTCGCAGCAGGTTCTCGCCGTGCTTCTCGGCCTTCTTCTCGATGTCGAGCGCATTGTTCACGCGTTCAACCAAGAAATCAAAGAGTCGGTCGTACACATTCTTGGCGATCGAGTCACGCTGCGCCTTGGCCTGGCTTGGGTTCTGAGGCACCTCGTACGACTCGATCACGCCGCCTGGGGCCATCGTCTGCAGAAGCTTGTAGCACAGCGCGTGCTCCACCCTGTCCACGTCGAGACCAAGGAGCTCGCACGCGATCTCGAGCGATTCGCGATCACGCACGGCGGATCCTTCGGCGTCCCCGACCGTGGCCGACTGAAAGTGCACGTTGCCGAGGTGCAGCACGGCCGCGAGCGCCTGGATCACGAGCTCGATCTGTTTCCGCTTGATGCCGACGTGATGCATGGCCGACATGGTCTCCTCGAACTCGGCGGCGTCATTCACGTCATCCACGTCGAAGCAACCGCTTGCCTTGAGGTAGTGGAAGCTCTCTGGTCCGCGGGTCAGGTACAGCTTCTCTCGCGCAGCTTGCGGCAAGCCGGCGAGGATCTGGTAGAAGATGTGGAAATTGCGCTCTCCTTTCCCTGGGCGGACGACGCGCGACTTCTCCAGCAGGTAGTTCGTCACTTGTCCGCCCTGCGGTCGCCCCGCCGAGTCGAAGAGTAGCTCGAAGTACTTGCCGAAGCGGCTCGAGTTGTTGTTGCGCAGCGTCTTGGCGTTGCCGAACGCCTCCAGCAACGGGTTGCTCTCCAGGAAGGTGCGCTTGACCTTGTCGACGCCCGCGCCACTGCCGCTCACGCTCGCAATGTAGTTCTGGATCTGCTTCGACGCCTCCGTCTTGCCGGCGCCGCTCTCTCCACTGATGATCACGCACTGGTTGTCCTCCTCGCTGAGCATCGTGCGGTACGTCTCCTCGGCCGTCGCGAAGACGTGCGGTGGCACATCGATGCGCGCCTTGTGGGTGTACGCCCTCATGCTGTCCTCGCCGTAAATGTCGAGCCACTTGTACGGGTTCACGACCACGAGCACGTGCCCGATGTACGAGTAGATGACGTCCGCGGCGTGCCGCATCTTGAGGTTCTCGAGGATCGCCGCCTCGCTCACGGAGGCTAGCAGCACCAGGTCGTCCACGCCCACGACCGCGCGCTCCTCGCCGAACGCCGCGCCATTCGCGGGTGCCTGCCTGCTGCGCGACGCTGACCCTTTCTGGCGAGCCATGCTCCTCGCGGAGGGCGCTCACGGAGACAAATAGGGGCTCCAGGGAACGAGCGCGGACTGGGGAAGACGGCACGCGCGGAGCGGTGGGATCAGGGGCACCGCGGCGGCGAGGAGGCGCGGCGGCGAACGCGCGGCAAGTCGGTGCGGCGCTTCTCTTCCGATTGCGCCGGTGCGTCGGTGGTCAAGTTGCGGGAACATCGCAAGTTGCGACACGGAGTCGACCCGAATCGAGTTGGAAGGGAAACCTTTCGAAAGTGATTGCGAGGCGAGGAAGTCTATCGAAACCGATCGAGATTGAGTTGGAGAGGGAAGCGACGGACGATGCACCCTTTGACGCGATCAAGTGCGCATGCAGCTATCGCCGACGTCCGCTCGCTATTCGCTACTCGCGGGCGACGACGCGGTCGAAGGCCACGCCGCGCTCGTCGTACACATCGTGGACTCAACACTCTATCTGTCCGCGCGCCTATGCTGTCTGTGGTCGAGCGGTGGTTCGCAGTGGCGATCGAACGAGTCCGATCCTGCTGCGTAGTGCGTGGTTCGCTCCGCAGCAGTGTCGGTGCGCCGTTCATCTCGATCTCACGATGCGATGCGCATGACCAGCGCCAAGTTGTGCGGGTACCTCGCGCTAGTCACGCTGGAAACCGTTGCGTCTGCCACGAGCGCGCGCCGTCGCGAGGAGCGAGGAGCGACGACGCGAACGCGAACGCGAACGCGAGCGGCCAACAGTCTCACGGATCTAGCCAAGCAGGCAGGTAGCGGTGCCTGTCGACGGATCGACGAGGAACTCTGCGCGCCGTCCGCGTCCGCCATTACTTCGCGTGGGAGTCAACACACCCGCCCGAGCTGGTCCGAGAGCCGCGACGAGCCTGACTCGGTGGAGCACTCCACGCTGTTGCCGTGCTGCTTGAGGCCTCGACGCGCGACGCCCGCAGCGGATCCGTCCGTCTCCTGTCCGCGCGATCCGGCGGCGCGGGCAGTTCTCGCGCAGAGCTGCCGGCCGCCGCGCCTCAACTCACAATGCGCAAGCGTTGCGCCACCGTCACGTTCAAGCTCGACGGTGCATGCGCTGGGCCGCTTCCATGTCGCCAAAGGTCCCGCAGCGGCGGCGTGCGGCATGGCGACGAGCGAAGAGCTCAAGCGGAAGTGCAAGCGGAAATGTTACTAATCCCGCTTAGGTCTCGCTTGACGAACGCCTCATACGGTCCACAATCGGTTTCCGTCCGCGCGCTGAACTTTGGCGCGCAGCCAGAGTACAAAATCCAGTGCTTGTCGCAGATGACAGGTGGACGCGCGGCTGTTCTCTCCTCGACGAGAGTGTGTGTCAAGTGCGTGGTTTCGAAGAAAAAGCCAATGTGACTGGTGCAGAGATGGGTCGGTGTGTCCGCTGGCTGGAATCCAAATCCCCGCGTTCTCGCAAACCCGCGCGCCAACCGGACGGACCGGTCGACACGATGGCGTGCACTCGGCGCGCATTCCTGCCTCCTTGGCCGGCTCCTACAGCATGGGAACCAGCGCTCTGGATGTGTGCAGAGGCGCTTGAAGGTGCGGCCTGTCGGAGTGCTGTCGCGTGGGAAAAGCTGCACACTCCAGCTGCGGTCGGCCAGCCAGGCGGAGGGAAATAATTCACAGGTAGGGCTAGGCGCCACATGATTTCCAATCCCTACAGAGAGAAAACGCAGGCATAGAAATCTGCAGTGCGGCCGCCGCCGCCGCCGCCGAGACATTTGCCAGGCCTGCGTGTGCGCTCGTGGGCGTCCCCACCCTTCCGGCCCTCGTGGCTCTCCCTCCGTCCGCACCAAGCGTCAGCAAGGCTTCCGGCATCAACGCCTGTCAGGCGAGCTTGTTGCTGAGGCGTCCTGCGCTGCCAATTCCGTCCTTTCGTCTTGTTGCCCTACCCCGTCGCTAAATCCACGCACGTCACTGCTTTGAGCGCCTTTCCATTGGCCCATTCTCCGCTCACACCCTACCCTCGCTCTTAATCCTCCGTTTTAGAGGCGTGTGTCGTTTCTGCCTCCGCGGGAGGCCGCCAGTCGAGCACGCGACCGAGCGAACGAGCGAGCGAGCGAGCGAGTGTCTCTCGGCGCGCTCGGCATACTGAGCGCAAGTGTGGCGCCCCCTCCCTCGCCCGCCGCCCCGCACCCCATGCCAACTGCGAAGCAAGCGCCGGCGGCCGGCCGCCCCACTCTCATTTCTGCCGCCCGCCCGCCGAGCGAGTGAGTGAGCGAGTGGATCCGCGAGCGACCCCATGCGCAGCGCGAGCGACGTGTGCCTGGCGCCAGCCGCGGCGGCCGCGGAGCGCGCGGCGACGAGCAAGCGGCGAGCGGCGCCGGCGAGCTCGGTGCGCGACCGCACGGTCGTCGTGTTCGACTGGGACGACACGCTGTGTCCGAGCTCGTGGCTGCACGCGCAGGACCTGCTGCCCAAGTTCCGCGGGCAGCAGGTGCGCGCGACGGCCGAGCAACGGCAGGAGCTGGCGCGGCTCGGCGCGCTCGTCGAGCGGCTGCTGCGCAAGGCGGCGGGCTACGGACCCGTGTTCGTCGTGACGGCGGCCGAGTGCGGCTGGGTCGAGCTCTCGTGCGCGCTGTACCTGCCGGCCGTCCTGCCTGTGCTCGAGATGGCCGACGTGCACGTCGTGTCGGCGCGCTCGTGGTACGAGCAGACCTTCGGCGCGGGCGGCGACTCGGGCTGCTGGAAGCAGGCCGTCATGCGGCTCATCGCGCGCCAGTGCTTCAGCGCGGCGGCGGCACCGTCGCCGGCGCCGGCGCGCGACGACGCCTTCTTCAACCTCGTGTCGGTGGGCGACTCAATGGCCGAGCGCGACGCGTGCTTCGCGGCCGTGGGCGACGTCCCCGGCGCGCTCGCCAAGACGCTCAAGTTCGTGGAACGCCCGAGCTCGGCCGAGATGCTGCAGCAGGTCGCGCTCACGCACGACTCGTTCGAGCACATGTGCGGCTGGCAGCGAGATCTCGACCTGCGGCTTACGCGCGCGCAGCTCGCCGAGCTGCGGTGCGCCGCCTCATAACGCGTCGCTGGCTGGCGAGCCAGTGACCAGCCAGCGAGCGCCTCGCCGCGGCCGAGCGCAGGCCGCGGGCGTGCCGGGACGACCGAGCGCGTCGTCTCCATCTCGATAGGGTAGCGATAGGAATTACTAGAAGACGCCGGCGTAGAGAGAATACACACGGCAGTGAACACGTCAATCGGCTGGCCGCTTGTCGGCTCCGGCCGTCAATGCATCCTTTGTGCCGCCCGCTCGCCCACGTGCTGCTCGGCCACTCACTCGGCCGGCGCGGTCGCAGGCGCGGTCGCAGGCGCGGGCGTCGCCGCCGGCGCCGGCTCCGGCTTGAGGATCGTGAAGCGCAGGTCGACGTCGGCCGCCTTGGAGTGGTTCTTGACGTAGTAGGCGTTGCCCGAGGGCACGTAGAACTCGTCGCCAGGCGCGAGCAGGAAGCGCGTCGTCTTGGGCGACGAGAAAAAGTCCTCCGAGTCGGGGCTGAAGGCCACCTCGAGCGCCGCTGGCTGGCCGGCCGTGACGAAGAACACCTGCACGGCCGCGCCGACGCTCTCGGGCTCCTTGGCGGCGCCGGGCGGCAGCACGAGGCGGCCCGAGATCCACCGCGGGAACGCCGCCGGGTTCCGCAGGTTGAAGCTCTGCCCCGCGAACGCGTTCGGCTCGCCGTCCACGCTCGGCAGCTTGCGCAGCCGCACCTCGCTCGCGCGGCAGATGACGTTCATGGCGTTCACGCAGTCGGCCGCCGCGTCGAACAGATCAGCCCACTCTCCCGCGTCGAACGTCACACCCGGCGGCAGCTCGCTCGTCGGTAGCGCCGACAGCGCCTTGCGCCGCCCGCCGCCCGCCGCCGCCCGACCCGACCGCTTGCGCGTCGGCGCAGAGCGCTCCGGAGACGACGCGCCGGCGCGCTCAACGCCCGCGACCGTCGGCAGCACGAGTCCGACGCCCACATGCTTGCGCTCGTACACAAAGTGCTCGCCCTTGTACCACGCGAGCGGCTTGTAGCGTCGGCGCTTGGTGCGCCGCAGCGCGATCGGCTCGTCGTCCAGGTCCATGTCCACGCCCTTGAGGATGTCTCGCGCCAGCCGCAGGTCGCTGCGCGCCACGCGCCGAGACACGCGCGTGCGCTTCTCCTCGTAGAAGCTATCGTCGTCCGCAGTGCTCGCGCCGTCTCCGTCCTCGCTCGTCAGGTGGAACGACTCGTCCCCGTCCGTCTGCATCGACAAGCCCGACGTGTCCGCTGTCGACGGCGACTTGTACGCGTACTTGCCTGTCGGCCGCGCGCGCTTGGTGTCTCGCTTCGAGTCCCGCTTCTTGGACTCGCGCTTGATCTTGGCACCAGCGCTTGACTTGCGCTTGCTCGTCTTCCCCCGCTTCCGCTTGGGTCCCGCACCGTCGTCCTCACCCTCGTCCTCCTGCTCGCCAAATCTGTCCTTGTACAGGTCCACGCTAATGTCGCGGTCGCTCGCTGCTCCGATCGCAGCAGCCAGTTCGTCAGCGCCAGCTACCCCTCGTCACCATCGCCAGCATCACGTTTGGCTGCTTACCGTCGGAAAACGGGCTGAGCGGCTCTTCGTCCGCCGCGAATGGGCTCGACATGCGCGTGTCGTAGTGCGGGGCAAACGACGACGCCCGGCGGTGGGCTGCGGCCGCGTCCAAGTCGTCCTTGGGCTCGTCGATGGGCGAGACGCCGCCGAAGTCGAACGAGGGCGGCGAGTCTGGCGCGTCAGCCGCGTCAAAGCTCTTCCTGCCCGTCTCGACATTGCTCGTGCGCGCGCTTCGTCGCCGCACGCCGATGCTGCTGGCGCGCGTCGAGCGCCTCCGCTCGTCGCCGCCGAGACTCAGGCTCATGCTGCTCGCGGCCGAGAGCCGCGCCTGGCGCTCGCTGCTCGACGACACGGTCGATGTGTCCGTCGCCGTCAGGTCCTTCTCCGTCTCAAACGCTGCGTGCCATTCAGTCAGTCAGTCGGTCACTCCGTCACTCCGTCCGTCACACGGCCGGCCGTGCGGCGCCAGTGAGAGTCGCGAGCAATCTAGCGAATAGCCGCAGAGACGCACACTCGTCGTCATCCTCGTCCTTGTCGGCCGAGTCGTCGTCGGCCCAGAAGTCGTCAATGTCCTCGAAGCCCTGCGCGTCTCGGCGCACGTCCTCGCGCACCACCACGCCCGAGCGTCTGCGTCCACACCCATCCAGGCCTGACGTTAGTCGCAGCGTCCTACCACGTCCGCGGCGAGCACTGCGGGTGGAGACGCACGGGCCGATCGAGGACGCGGCGTCATACTGCGGCCAAGGCACATGATCAACGCGGTGTCAGGCGTCAGCAACAACCAACCAGCCACCTCGTCCGAGGTTCCCGGCCGACGAGGCGCACCTTGGACGCCGCCATGTACTGCTTGAGGCTGCTCACGTTCACCCGCGTCTTCTCGGTCGCGGCCCTGCGTGCGCAGATCCCGCGTGCGTCAGTCTCTTTGTGGAGGGAAAGAGGGAAGGACGAAGGCGCGCGCGAGGATGCGCGTCGCCCTCCGCGTACCTTGTCCGCGGCATGAGCGCCTCCATGTCCTCATCCATCTGTGTGCGTCACAACACAGGGGCCGTCAGCGCCTCCGCTCCCCAAGGGGACGACCCACTCGACGCCATCGCCCCAACATCCCCCGACGAGGCCGTGGGGACTACATGCACGCGTACGCTGCCGCCGGCGCTGCTGCTTGCCGCGCCTTCCCTTTCCTCGTCTTGCCGCGATCGGTCTCCGCAAAAACCCGGGTTTTTGGTCAAGCTACTCTTTTCAAATTTTGAACGGGATTCGCTGTCTGATTCGACAAAAGCAAAAGAATATTATCCAATCCACCTTCGAATCAAGGAATGCGCATGATTGGTCGAAACACAACAAACACGCAGACAACACGCATTCGAGGACAGAATGTATGGGATGCGTGACGCGGCCAGGTCCAAGAAAGATCTTCTTGAAGTCTTCAACTGAGTAGGCACGTAGCGAGGGGTGGACTGCGCTCCGCTCGATCGCACGGCTCACGCGCCGTGCTACCTGCGTTTACTGCAGTGCTCTCGGAACACAGCAGCTCACTTGTGATTCTGCAGGAGCCAGAGCAGGAAGGACGCGCTCGAGACGTTGACACGGCAGTTGACGCGGTCGAGGTCGTGGCCGCCCTCGACGAGGCCCCAGCGGCCGATCTGGAACTCCTCTTCGATGCGCGACAGCTCCATGGCGTCGCTCGCCGTGATGTGGCGCTTGAATAGCGCCAGAGCCGTGATCAGCGACTGCGGTGCGCATCGCCACAATTACCGTTAGTCCCGTCGCCGTCGAGCCACTTCGACCGCGCGGCGATCGTATAGCGACTGCATGGCGACGCACCTTGCACTCCTTGGTGACGCAGCGCAACGAGGCTAGCTCAAAGTGGTCGAGCTGGGACACATATGATCCGAGGCACGCGTGCAAGCCAAGTCAGCTCGGCCATCAGCCGCCCAGGGACTCTCAGCCGAGAGAACCAGTCCGAGCAGGACGAACGCACCGTGCCCAAGTGATCGCGCACGTTGCTGATGACACGCTCGTCGTGCGTGAGCCGGTCGATCGTGCCGTGGCTGACGTCCACCTCGCCGTCGAACTGCTCGGAGAACCACTTGCGCAGCGGGTTCCACTTCTTCTGCTGCAGCGCCGCGAGCTTGTCCTGCTGGTCGGCCGTCACCTGATAGCACACCGTGTCCGTGTGGAAGTAGTGCATCATCTCGTCGATCACCTCCTGAGCGCCGCCGCTCTCGCGCAGGTCCAGCGCCGTCCCTGCCAGCGTCATCATGGGCATGGTCGCGGGCCGGATACTATGCTCCTGCGCGTCCCACTCGTGCGCGACCGCGAAGGCCAGCGACCGATTCGGCAGCCGCACCGGGATGCGACTCGGCGTCTTGACCGTCTTGCCGTCCAGGGTCACGGCGTACACCTTGCGCGCGGCGCCATCGCCCGCCGTCTCCTCGACCTCCTTGACGCCCACGTCCTTGTAGAAGCGCAGCGCGCCAGTGATCTTCGGACCTGCCGGCAAAGTCACGCGGTGTGAGGACACCATCGATACGCATGCGGCGGCTGCGGGAGCTGCTGTCGCAAGACCACAGGTGTCGCAGGAGATTAAGCCCACCCGAGATGCCGCCAGAGCCCGCCTTGGCCGACAGGAGGCGCCGCCCGACCGCCTGGAGCCGCGTGCCACTCGTTCGCCGCATTTTGCCGGACTGACGACAAAGCGAGGAATGGCACCGGACCCACCATCATTCGGTATCGCGTAGTCACCAAAATTCCGTAAAGCAACGCCATCCAATCATGCGATATTTGAGCCAATCACAAGGAAGCAATTCTCTAGATACCCTCTCTAGTAGGTACCTACGCTCTCTAGTGGAGTGTAGGTATTACTGATGAACACTCGTGCGCTGATCGGTCGGTTGCCACAACAACAACAACAACAGCAAGACCGCATTGGCGGGAAGGGCTGCTGTCGCGACGACCATGTCGGCGAACCCGCAGCACGTGGTGGACACGGAGGACGCGGCGGAGCTGAACCTGGGAGAGGACTTCCGTCACGAGACGTGCTTGTCCAACGCTGAGGTGGCTGTCATCCTCGAGAAGCAAAAGTCAGACTACGAGAACCAGGAGAAGCAGCTCACCAGGTGCGCGCGGCTCGCGGCTCGCGGCTCGCGGCTCGCGGCTTGCGGCTCGAAGCCTATCGCGGGATTGAGGGGCTCGGACTGACTCGCACGTGCAACGAATGGGGCGGTCTCTGCATGCAAAAGCGTCTTCCAGAAGACTTACTCGTACGTCCAGCGCTTCAGCGGCACGAAGGACCCTGTGACCAATCAGGCGTCCGTCACGGAGCTCCGCGAGTACGTGCGCCTCGCTCCGAAGCGACGCCACTTGGCACGTCTAGCTCCTATCGTCCCTAACGCTGGCGCCCTTGGTGCCCAGGGCTCTCATGTCGCTCGTGTTCCAGCGCGAGGAGGACGGACAGGTCGTGGAGGTGCGACTCGAGGAGTTCGAGATCGCGTGTCTGTCCAACCTGAATCCGGAGGAGGTGGAGGAGTCCGTGGCGCTCATCCCGAGCCTGCACAAGCGGTTCGCCGAGGACGAGATCGAGGAGATCCTGGGCATCGTCTCGCGGACGGCCGCGCGCATGTTCGGCTGAGCGGCGCACCCCTGCGGAGCGGCGGCGTCCACACAGACTTGGTGTTTGTATGTGGTCGAATATTAATTCACGCATTCTCCACCGTACGCGCGCTCCCCGGCACCGCCAAAGTGTGCGCGGCGCGACCGTCTCCTCGCGCCAATGGCCACGACGCCAGGCGGCGCCGCGGATGGCGATCGCGCGTACGTCTCGCGGCGCAAGCGGCGGCGCACCGAGCCCGCGGCCGCGTCTCCGCCCGGCGCGGCAGCTTTCCGACCTGCGGCGTTTGCGGAGGACGAGGCGCAGGAGGCGCTCTGGACGCGGCTCGAGCGCGGCATCGACGTCTCGGGGACCGACGCCCCGCGCGCAGTCTACTCGTTCGAGGCGCTCGCGCTCCCTCCGCCGCTGCTCGCGTACGTGGACCGCTGCCTTAAAGACTCATGACCGCGCGAAAGAGGAACTGAGCGACTCGCTGGCGCTCGCAGCGCGCTGCACCGCCGCGGACTGCGCGCGCCGACCGACGTGCAGGCACAGACGCTGCCAGCCGCGCTGCGCGGCCGCGACGTGGTCGCACTGGCGCCACCGGGCAGTGGCAAGACGCTAAGCTACCTGCTGCCGCTGCTGGCGCTCGCGCTGCGGGTATGGCACGCCGGCGACGCGCGGTCGGCGGCGCCTGGCGTCGCGGAGCCGGTCGCGCTCGTGCTCACGCCGTCGAGGGAGCTCATGAGCCAGGTGCTGCGCGAGCTCCTGTCCTTCCCCGTGCTGCCGTCGGCCGCCGGCTTGCAGCCCGTGCCCGCCGTCGGCATCTGCGGCGGCGTGCCGGTCCACGAGCAGCTCGCGCAGCTGCAGGCGCTCGCGCGCGAGCCGGCCGCGGCCGTCGTGGCGACACCCGGACGGCTGCTGCACCTGCTCGCCATGCAGACGCCGCGCGCGCTGGATCTGCGCCGCGTGCACTTCCTAGCTATCGACGAGGTCGACCGGATGCTCGAGGCGGAGCTGGAGCTCCAGCTGCGCCGCATCCTGCACGCCTGCGCGGACAACGGCGCGGCTCCGCGCCAGACGCTGCTCGTGTCGGCCACGCTGCCCCACTTCCTGGACCGGCTCGCGCGCTCGGCGGTCGTGGACGCCATCACCGTCCGCGTCGCCATGGACGGCCGCGGTTCGCGCGCGGCCGACGCGGTCGGCGCGGTCGAGCACGCCGTGCTCTTCGTGCGGACCGCCGAGAAGAAGGCGCGGCTGCTCGAGGCGCTGCGCGCGACCCCGCGGCCGCCCGTGCTCGTGTTCTGCAACGCCGTCGAGAGCGTCGAGCGCGTCACGCGGCTGCTGCAGAGCGAGCAGTTCCACGTCGCGTCGCTCCACGGCGAGCAGACGCAGGCGTACCGCTTCCAGGCGCTCGCGGCCTTCCGCGACGGCCTCGTGGACGTGTTGGTCGCCACCGACCTGGCCTCGCGCGGGCTCGACTTCCAGGATGTGGACCACGTCATCATCTTCGACATGCCGCTCTCGATCGAGGACTATGTGCATCGATGCGGCCGCACGGGACGGAGGCGCGAGCGCGACGCAGAGACGAGCGCGCGAGCTCACGCGCGCGGGAAGGTCACGGCGTTCTTGACCGCTGACTGCGCGATCGCCGCCGAGCTCAAGCGCCTGCTGCATGACGCCAAGCAGGTCATCCCGAGGGAGCTCGAGCTTCCTAGCCGGTTCCATCCCCCAGCGCGATAGATGGCGGCCAGCGACCGCAGCAGCAGCAGCGGCAGCAGCGGCATAATGGCGAGCGAGCAACAGCATTCCTTGTGGTCTAGCAGCGTCAGCCCAGCACACATGGCAGGCGGTTCTCTCTTCCCAGCCATCTACGACTCGTACGAGCGGAAGCGCTTGATGATCTCCATCACCTGGTCGCCGGCGAAGCGGCCGAGCGCACCTCGGGCCACGCTCAACTCCGAGAACGACGCAACCTCGTCCACGAGTGGAGAGCCGTCGGCCGTCGCCGCCTCGGAGGCGCCAAGCGCGCGGAAGGCGCTGCTCGCGCGCGCGATCGCGAACGGCACGGGCTCAAACGTGTGGTCGCCGTACTTGACCGGCGTCGTGTGGTCTCCGGTCACCACGATCGTGACGTCCGCGTCCAGGCCGGCGCCAGCGGCCTGCAGCTGTGCGTGCACGCCCTGGATGATCGTGGCGACCATCTCGTCGGCCTTCTCGATGAAGTGGATCTTCTTGTCGACGTCCCGGTCGTGGCCGGCGTCGTCCACCGCCTTGACGTGCACAAAACCGAAGTCGTACTCGCCGCCCGCGAGCGTGCGCAGCGCCGTCTCGGCCTTGGAGAGCAGGTCCGAGTGGTAGTCGCCGGTCGCACCGCGCGCCTTGACCAGATCGAAGCCGAGCGACATGCCGAGGCCGGCGATGATGCACGTCGGCGCGATCATGAAGGGCTTGAGGCCGTGCATCTGCTCGAACGTCGGCACGTCAATACGCTCGCCGGGGCCGCGCAGCAGCACGATGTTGGCCGGCGGCAGGCCCTGCTCCTCGCGCGCTAAGTTGATCGGGTGCGTCGACAGCTGCTCGTGGAAGACCGCCGAGACTTGGTTGAGCACCTAGAGATTCGCGCACACACCACACATGGGTACACCATCGTTAGCGCTGCGGTCCCGGCTGGCAGGCTGGGCTGGCTCGCCGGTTGCCTCACTTGACTCGAGTACGCTGCCTCGGGCGAATCGTTCAACGGCTCGGACGTCACGAGCGGGAGGCTACCGCAGTCGCAATCGCCGTTAGCTGCTGGTCTCTCGCCTCAAGTGAGAGAGAGAGAGAGAGAGAGAAACGCACTTGTCCTTGAGCGGGTCAGTGCCCGTCATCTTGTCACTGAGCCCGGCACCGTGGAAGACGACGCCGCAGCGGTGCTCGGTCGCATACTTGGTCGCGACGCGTACATCGGGGAACGCGGCGATGGGTGTGCCGTCCAGGAAGGCACACAAGTCGATACCCCACTCAGGGAAGTTGCGGTCCACGCGCCGACGCTCGACGATCAGCCGCCCCTGCTCGTCCTGCACACGGCGTCAATGTCCGCATCACCGTTTAGCTGCCGCGCACACGCGCGCCGCTCACCTTCCGGACCGTCGCGAAGTTGCACTTGAAGGCCACGTCACCCTTGTCCATCGGCAGCCCCGCGCCCATGGCCTCGAACGATCCGCGACCTCGGTAGTGGCTGTGATCCAAGCACCGGCCGAGTCAGCGAGCAGATGGGGGAAGAGAAAGGAGGGGGAGAAGGAGGGGAGGAAGAGCGGACGAGCTCACATGATCGGGTTGTAGCCGAGGATGGACATGTGCGCTGTGTCGCTACCGCACGCCAGACCCGGCTCCACAGGGTCCATGAGTCCCGTCAGGCCGCCGCCTGCGTCGCCAGTTGACCGCGTCAGATCGATTTGCCGCGCGTTTCAGAGAGAGGGAGAGAGAGAGAGAACCCATACGCGCGATCGCGTCCATGGCAGGCGTCCGCGCCGCCTGTAGCGTCGTGCGACCGTCCAGTTGCGCGAGCGACACATCCGCGAGCCCGTCAATGAGCACGAACACCACGGCGCGCGGCTTCATTCTGCTGGCGTCGGTCCGTCGGTCCGTCCCTCGGTTGATCCTCACTCGGCCGATCCTCGCTCCGTCTGGTTTGCCTGTCACCTCGCTGACGACGCACAAACAAACACTCAGATCGCGCGATTCAAGGACTGTTTGCTTGTGTACTAGATAATGAGCACGCATTCGAGAATATCCCGGAGCCCAAACCCTTGTCCAAAATTTCGTGCCCAAGGCAACCGATCGAGCGTGCATTCCGCCATTTCCTCGCCGCATGTCGAGCGGCAACAGCCCGAGCGCCTCGACGGCCGGCGGCACCGGCGACATGGGCGCGGCCAACGCGAGCGCCGCGGGTGCGGCGACACCGTTCTCCCCAGTCGAGACGATTGAGCTCGTGCCAGCGCACCTCCCGCTGCCGCCGCCGCGCGCGCCGCCACCGCCGCCGCCGCCGCGCGTGGACGACGAGGCGGCGTCGCTGCTCTCGTCCTCGCGCGCGCTGTACAGCTCGCCCATGCGGCCGTCGCAGTACGTCCCGCGGCCGACTACGAGCGCCGCGGACCCCGCGGTCGACCGAGCGGACGAGGAGCGCCGGCGTCGGCGCGTGGCCGAGCGTGTGAGCCTCGAGCAGGCGCTGCTGCGCCGCCGTTGGCAAGCGCACAGCGTGTCGGCGCTCTTCCACTTCCGCCGCGACTGCCTGAGCGCATACGCGCACGACCTGGTCAAGGCGCTGCGCGCGACGGCGTTGCGCGCGAGCGGCCAGCAGTTCGGTTACAGCGTGAGCATCCGCAGCGCAGGCATCGCCGCCGTCGTGTTCTTGATACGCGAAGACCGCCGCGCGCGCCGTACCAGCGTAGCCTCGCGCGCACCACAAGAGCGCGAGGACGTGGCGGATGCGCGCGCGGCTGCGTTTGTGCTGCACTTTCCCACCGAGCACGAGCGCCGCCGACCACGCAGGGGCCGCGAGGAGCAGCA